>MJUU01057948.1:0-29993 GCA_002080025.1 Modiolus philippinarum | reverse complement strand
CATTATGTCTTCAATCTTTTTACCTTTGTCATTCAACGCAGAACTACCCAAAAGTGGGTTGTGAGCATTGAAATCGCCCATTATAATAAATGGGGCGGGTAGTTGGTCGGTTAGGTTTTTAAGTTGACTCAGACTGGGGTTGAAATTTGGTGGTAAATACACAGAACATAATGTGATCGTTTTATCTAAAGAAATTCTCACTGCAACAGCCTGAAGATCGGTATTTAGATCAACAGTACTGTGGACAATATTGTTGTTGACAAGAATGGTTGAGCCGCCAGCAGCTCGTTCATTCTCAGCTACATAAGTGCTGTAGAGAGAGTAGTTCTTTACATTCAACGTATCACTTTTCTTCAGGTGCGTTTCCTGAAGACAAATTGCCGCAGGATTAAAAGCTTGAATTAATAAAGTAATTTCAATGAAATTTATCTTAAAACCTCGACAATTCCATTGAATTATATTATTCATTTTAGTCGTATTGGTGAGAAATTTCCCTTTCGGGAAACCGAGGGATGACAAGACGATCGACCTCTTGCAGACGAAGACCTACTGTGTGGTCGTTCATTTTCGATGTTGTTTTCTGGTTCTGATGTATCCATGTCGGTACCTAATGTTCCCCAAATGCTAACATCCCAGTAGGGTTTTTTGCGTGAACCAGATTTTTTAGATTTGCCAATGTCTTCGTCTGAAGACAGGCTTTCGTATCTGTTAGAAGTGCTAATAGCCGATTTGGACTTCTCGTGTCCACCATGTCTTTGGCTATTTGCACTATTTGGTTGTTTCTGTTTTTCTGCAGTTGATGAACTTTCTGCAGATTTCTGTCCGATGGCCTTAGAATTTTTAGGGCCAGTCTTTAAATTTATGTTTTTGGAAGATGATTGAACTTTCGAAGGAGATTTGGACACAGATTGTATTGATTGCGATGATTGTGTTGACTTTGTTGAATTTGAAGCTTTTTTAAATTTTGATGGAGTTATTATGTTTTCTTTCGGAAGAGTTTCTACAGTTAATGGCCTAGGAATTGGAGTATCAATTGGCCAAGTATAATTTGTTTGTGTTTCCACATGCGAGAAAGAGTTAGGTTTTTTAACTTTGTCAGCATATGTGGATGTTGCTGTTAAAGATGTGTTTGAGGAGGAAATTTGTTGACGTGCGTCTTTGTATGAAATGTTTTTCTCCGTTTTAAGTTTCAAAATTTCCTTTTCCTTGGTATAAAGGGGACAATCCCGTGAGGAGGCCATATGCGCACCGCCGCAGTTTGCACATTTCTGTGCATTACCACACTCGGTGCCCTGGTGTCCCTCCTCTCCACATTTGAAACATTTCAGCTTGCCCCTACATTGTTTGGTGCCATGACCAAACTTTTGGCAAGTGAAACATCTAACAGGGTTTGGCAGGAATTTGTCCACCTTTATACCAAAGGGGCCAATTTTCAATGATGTTGGAGGAATTGAACAATTGAAAGTTAAAAGAAAAGTATTAAGTTTTACAGCGCTTCCTGATTTTTTCGAAATAAATCTTTGAACTTTTGTGACGCCCTGTGATGATAATTCGTCACAAATTTCCTCATCGCTAACATCTGAAAGATATTGACTTCTATCTCTCATAATACCACGACTGCTATTAAGAGTTCTGTGGGGAGATGCCGAAACTTTGAATTCTAAAATTTTGGTTATTTTTAATAAATTTTCACTCTGAGTTTTGGAAGAAGCTTCAATTAGTAAATCACCTGATCGCATTCTGGAGACGTTTTTTACTGTTCCAGCAATGCTTTGAATGGTCTTTTGGATAGCAAATGGATTGATTTTTGATATTTGCTTATCAGATGATCCTGTCAACACAATAAATTTTGTCCAACTGTTATCTTCAAACTCTGGAATAGAATTATCTAGTTTTCTTTTTCTATTTGGAACTGGTTGGTTTTGAGGGGTTTGTTGTGCCATGTAGTAAGAAAGGAGATTTCACCATCTTTGTCACCCACCCACCACGGAGTGCCAACAGGGGCGATACTTTGATTCTAGGGATCTCCACCAGAAAGTATCAAGTGTTCCAAAGATGGTATACTCAAGTGGAGCGTAACCATCGGGCACTGATGGAAAGCGTACTACTTGATTGACCCATGAGCCACCGCCTTCTCCAGTACCCCTACACTGTATTGATGGTTTAAATCAAGACAAAAATGTTACACACAGGTTAACTTAAACTCAAGCTGGAAAGATATACTGGAGGGCTTGGCGTGACCAGCCGATTGATCGGACCGGGTCAATCCGACCTCCCGTCTAGATGATATCAGAGCCAAAGTAAGATATTGATCCTGTATTCTCAGCCCAACGGGTATTTTATGGCCGTAGCGGGAGTCTGAACACAGGCTCGCACCTACCAGGATCTCCTCAACCATCGACACGGGTCTCGACACACGGCAAACGTGTCGCCTCTGTTAGGATGACTCATACTCCAAGCTCAGAGGATGCTGCGGGCCTATTCTTCAGCCGGGACCGCGCACGGCGGGATTTTTTAAAGAATTTATCTATCAAAGTTTTAAGAGTAAATATATGATCACTTGGTCTAAATCCTTTTCTGAAACCAATTTGTTCTGAATTTATAATATTATTGGATTCAAGATATTTATCTAATCTGTTGTGTAAAATTCTTGAAAAAAAATTTGCTTAGACAACTGGAGACTGCAATTCCTCTAAAACATAATGGATCATTTGCACATCCCTCCTTAAATAAGGGCTTTATATAATTTAATCTCCAGGCAGATGGGTATACACCACTGCTCAAAATCATGTTGAATAACTTAATACATATATCATAATTTTGGGAAAAGGAGACCTTGATCATCTCATTTGTAAACAATCATAACCACTTGATTTCTTATTTTTAATGGCTTGACTGCAATGAACATCTCCTTTACAGTAACTGGTAAATTAAGGGAATCTGAACAACAATCTACATATTTACAAATAGATCCCATGTCAAAGTTATTCTGATATACTGGGTTCATAAGCTCACTAAAATATTTAACCCATTCTTTTGGGGAAATATTAGAACACGGGTCATCACTCTTAACTTCGTTGAACATATTTACCTTTTTCCAAAATTCATTGGGGTATTCATCGGAAGCTTCAACTAGATTATTCAATAACTTAGCTTTGAACATTCTATGTTTTTTTTCTTAACATTTTGTTATACACTTTTTTATCATTGAATACCTTGTCTTTAAGGTGAGTATCCCACGGTGAATTTCCTAGATTTCTACTTAAATTCCTTATGTGCCGACGCTTTACTTTACACTCATCATCATGCCACAGTTTATTTTTCTTCTTTCCTTTCATTTTTGTAACCCCCTTATTATGTTTAATTACTCCTGCAGCATTTTTTATTGTCTCAGAAAATTCATTAATTATAGAATCTACCTCCTTATTAAGAGCAGCAGTATACACTGAAGAGTCATTATTCTCAGACTTTTTATTAATCAATTCAATTTTCTGATATAAAAAATCAAAATTGATGGACTTGACATTTGTTTTAAACTTTTGACCATCGGATGTTTTTTGGTAATGGCTGAAGTTCATCAATAAACTGGTTATTTTCATAATAATATGTTGAATGTATTTCAACAGTAATTGGACAATGATCTGAAAGGATGGGCTGAAAATCTTCAACCTTAAAACTTTTAATATTTTTTAGAAAGGATGAACTGCTAATTCAGTAGTCAACTATTGATGTACCATTACTATTTATAAATGTAACTTTCCCAACTGAATCACCCAGGGTTCTCCCATTAAAAATTCTTAATTGTGAATCAATACATAATTCTAAAATACTTTTTCCATATGAATTACTATTCTGATCAACTTGAGTATTTCTTAAGAGTTGTAAACAGTCTGGTAAATAGTTCATCTGGTAAAAAATCATCCAGGGTATCATCAACCTCATTTGACCTGAAATCCTTTTCTCCACTATTAATATGGGCATTCAAATCACCCATAATCATTATTTTCCCCATCTTTACTGTATTGAATAATATCTTTATTTTATTTAGAAATATTGCTGAAGTTGGCGTAAAACATCAATCAATCAATCAATCAATTTAGAAAAGATTATGTCATCTATATCTGTCTTTAAGGTATATGATGAATTTTGTGGTGAAATGTATGTAAAACAGATGTACAAGTCTTTTCTAAAGCCAAAGAGCCTTGCGCTAAGTTTAAACCAAATCATGTCACTTAGAGACTTATCAACTAAGCTTATTCCATTAAAAAAAGATTTTCGTATAAATACTGCGAGTCCCCCTCTTTTTCTACTACGATCTAAGGAGCGACAATTTACATAGCATTTATAGCCATCTATATACAGAGCATCATTAGTGCCAGAATGTGTTTCACACAAACAAATTATATCAGACTTAATATTGTCCTTAAAATAAAAATCATCAATCTTGGAACATTTAGTACCATTGCTATTGTAATTTTAACCATTAATGTTCCAACTTGTTACAGATATAGGTTTTGAAGTTTTGAAAAACATGTTGCTCAAATACTTTTGAAGTAAACTGTTTTCCAGGGTGCTGATTATGATTGGCTAAGAAACCATTACAAGATAAAAATGAAAATAAAAATTATGATGCTAACAATGAGTATTATTCAGTCTTGAGTATTATTCAGTCTTGATAAAAATAATAATAATAATAATAATAATAATAATAATAATAAATAAGAAAAATACAAAAGTAAGTTTGTATTGAACTTTCAATTTCAACATTTAACAAAAAACAGCATGTCTATTGACTGAGTACTCCCAAAATGGCATTTGTAATATTGGACGTAAGTTCATTTTTTCTGAACTTGTAGGACATTCTTTGTGGCCTGCGATGAACTGCCTGAAAGTTATTGCGTGAATAACGCACACTTATGATAATGGTCGTTTCGATATCTGTTGTACCGGTTAAAATTTTCCGAGTGATGGACGGCTCTCTGTTGACGATTGCCAAATAGGCTATTAATAAGATTTGACGCTAGAAGTTTAACTCCATGTTGGACCGATAAACGTGTTGCATCCTTAAATAGTAACATTTTGATGCTTCCATCTTCATGTACAAAATTTGAGTTTTCAGAAATTTTAATGTTTGAATAATCTTTAAATTCAGATACAATCATTTCGTTAAGTTCATATATACCTCGGTTAAGCCGTTCAAGTTTTGTTGGGATTACCAGGGAGAGAACAAGTTCATCACAACAACTTTGTAACCTTGTCACTAGATGTTTATAACTTTCAAAAACATCTTTAGGACACCTCTCTTTTAGGTCATTGATACCAACATGTAGTATAATTGTTTTTGCATGTGTAATCTTGGAACAGAAATTTAACCCTTGATCAGTTGTATATGTAACTTGTTTATCACCTTGTCTTCCGGACCTACCCATCAACCTAGAAATGTCTATGTCTCTGCAAATTGAGTCATGAAGAAGAATAACATCATACTCATGTTGATTATTTTGTTCTTTAAATTGTGATTGCTTAGGACCTTCAATAAGTTTGTCTCTATAGCCTGTATTGTGATCTTCTGATCTCTGGTTTGAATACACAAAAGACTTGTCCTTCTTTTCATTACTTTTGACATGTGTTAAAGAAATGCTGTGGTTGGTAGCAAGTTAAGAACTTATCGCACATTTAAAACTAATTTTAAAACTGAAAAATATTTGGAATATGGTCAAGAAAATGACAGATGCCTTTTCACAAAATTTAGGATAAGTGCACATCATCTAAATATTGAAAAAGGTAGATACAATAATTTAAAAGTTGAAGATAGGAAATGTGAATTATGTGGTATTGGCATTGAAGACGAGATCCATTTTTTGATTAAATGTAGTAGCTTAAATGATATAAGAAAACCTATTTTTGAACAGATTTGTAATTTAAACAAATATTTTAAATATCATACAGATGATAATAAATTTATTTGGCTTCTTAGTAATGAGGATAAAAATATTATTTTAATTTTGTATAAATTGCTAAAACAGTTATTTCAGAGGAGAGATCATTTATTAAGTTTGCAATGAGAGTTGTCTCCCTCTGGTACTGGTATGTAAATAGTTCCAGGTGGTACAATGTGTTTTAATCATTATATTTTATATGTTAATGTGTAATTGAATAATACTCATAAATGTTAATTATTGTCTCTGTATTGTTTTGTTTTTATACTGCTCAAATTGGGCACTTTGATTTGTTAATAAAATATTGTCTATTGTCTATTGCGTACTTTCTGAAGTGATATCATTTCCTGAATTTTCAACATTATCCTGTAATTCATTGAACATTTTTTCTTTCTGATGAAGTCTTATCTCCGTTTCTTCGTTTTTCTGTTTCAAACTATCATGTTCTTCTACCAGATGCCCCAACGAATCCAATACCCTTTCCTTTTCAATTTCACATTGAATTTTATCTCTCAGAACTGATTCGAATTTTTCTATCTACTTTTTTTTTCATTTAGAATTTCTAAATTTTTGTTTTTAAGGGTTTCAATTTCTGTTTTTTTCACATTTTCCTTTTCAAGCTGTGTTTTCAAATCTTGTTTTTGTGAGTCTTTCTCTTTTAACAATACTTCATATTTTTCCTTATCACATTAAGGGGAAGGAGGAGTGATCTTAATTTCCTGTACATGGTTATTTAAAAGTTTTTGAACTTCCTCAACCACATGATTTAACATTGTTTTATCTGTTATATTTTTCAGCACCGATTCTGTCAGGTTCACAATTGAATTTTCTAAAAAGAATTGACAATTTTTCCACAGTTTCTACAAGTTTATCTGTAGGGGGACTGTTTTGGTCTTTATCACCTGTGTATGTGGAGTGGTTATTATTAGAGTCAAGTTTTGCCTGATCATTCTTAATACTAGTAGAAATGTTATCGTGTGGTATGTTCAGTTCTGTCATATTTTTCAGCACTGATTCTGTCAGGTTCACAATTGAATTTTCTAAAATGTCAATTCTGTTTGACAGTTTTTCCACAGTTTCTACAAGTTTATCTGTAGGGGGACTGTTTTGGTCTTTATCACCTGTGTATGTGGAGTGGTTATTATTAGAGTCAAGTTTTGCCTGATCATTCTTAATACTAGTAGAAATGTTATCGTGTGGTATGTTCAGTTTTGGCTGGTCATTTTCCCTACTGAATTCAGTATCTCCTTTCTTTACAGAAGTTTGGTGAACAGTGTCACAATCAAGTACATTTTTTGTACCATTTTCATCTGAGATTTTATTTACAGGCATGACAGGGGTTGAGGCATTGTTACCATTTTCACCAGTATGAATAGACAGACTGTTTACTTTCTTATGACATTTGTCAAAGTAATTGTCACAAAAAGATTCATATTTTTTCCCTTGTACAAGTATTTTCCCTGTCGTAAGGTACAGAATAATTTTGTAGATGAAGTCATCTTCCCCAGATCTATCATTATCATGCACTATAAATTCAAGTCTATCAACTTGAACATCGTCTCTAAAGTCTCGCCAAATCACTTCATATTTATTTAATGAGCCTAGGTCATTATATATGACGTCTGCAATAGCACTGATCCACGAATGCATTCTCGATTCTGATGTTATAAAGCATCCGCAGTACGCTTTGGGTTTGTAAATACTTTTGTCAACGGCTTCGAACGGTAAAATTTTACCCGTGTTACTCTTTTGTCTTTTCTTATACACTGAGGTTATAGGATAAACAGACTTAATATTGGCGATATTTGTGTCAAATTTACTGTTGTCCTGTGTTTCCGCCATTTTCACAACACAAAGGCGTGGGTCAGATGGAAGACGGTAAAATATTTAGTGACTAAATGATTTTGATGCTATATGATCATTACTTTTAGTTATAATGTACGTTTCGTTACACCTCACATTCAGCAAAACCTGGAAAATTATAAATTCATTGTCTTTAAGTAAGATTTGAGCGACAAGAAAATTTTTTGCTGGGCGCTGCCATTCTGAGTCTTGTTGCTTAATGGCGTAAAAGAGAAAACGCCTACAAAGGATTGATTGATTGATTAGTTAGAGTTTAACGTCCAATGAGCAATATTTCAGCTATATCAGGACGAGAACAAGTTAATCAATTCAAAACAAATTGTAAGTAAAAGAAGAAAGAAATAAAGGTGGAAGGGACAACCGGGGCAACGACTTTTGATTGCCACTGGAAAAGGGGAGAAATGGGTAGGGGCAGGAAATTTAGCCTTCTATACGACACCCAGTGCGTCTGCTCTCTTTAGAGAAATATAGAAGGGGTCTTTATACTGCATGGAGCGTGGCGTTTCTCCACACAGTTTGGCTACATGGTTCGCGGTCAGGCTTTCCGTATTATGACCTGACTACCCCGCAAAGACAGGGCATTCCCCTATCCACCACCTGGGGACGCGCCCGGCAGCTCTGTAGCCAAAGCCCCTGAAAACCTATTCAGGTGCCGGGGCCTACAAAGGAAAATGAAACGTATCGAAAATGAATAACAACATGATCCCCGGGCGGCCATCTTGGATATAGCGCGGATCTTTAAAACAACTTTTTTGCAGGGGACCATCTAAGGACTATTGTGGCAAAGTTTGGTTTTAATTGGCTCAGTAGTTTCAGAGGAGATCTTTGGAAGTGTTTTCCCATAGGGTTTAATGTTAAAACTATGAACCCCGCTGGCGGCCATCTTGGTTATAGCGAGGATCTGAAAAACAACTTTTTTTTGCAGGGGACCATCTAAGGACTATTGTGGCCAAGTTTGGTTTCAATTGGCTCAGCAGTTTCAGAGGAGAAGATCTTTGAAAGTGTTTTCCCATAGGGTCCAATGTTAAAACTATGATCCCCGCTGGCGGCCGTCTTGGATATCGCGCGGATCTGAAAACAACTTTTTTGCAGGGGACCATCTAAGGACTATTGTGGCCAAGTTTGCTTTCAATTGGCCCAGTAGTTTCAGAGGAGAAGATCTTTGAATGAAAAGTTTACGCCGGACGGACGGACGCAAAGTGATGGCAAAAGCTCACCCTGGCATTAGCCAGGTGAGCTAAAAAACGAGATTACAAATATATTAGAGAAAATGTTTATCGGTAATTTGTATGATTTTTTTTTTATCTACAGAGACTGATATTCTCAGTATCACCAAACTAGACACTATGTCACTGTGAAGGCGTCACGTGCCGGTTGCTAGGCTGAAGTCATGTTTTTTTACTATTTATCGTGCTCATACACGTAATACGTTGAACGTAGAATGCATATAAATTATTGCACTAAAAATATATTTACTTAAATAGAATTTTAAGCTTACTTCATTTTTTTTATGGAGTCTTATTTATCATTTTGTGAAGTACCGATAAAAGTAATTTTTGATACGGACTTTATCTCGCCCTAACGGGCACATTTGATACTGGCCGTGATAAAGTCTGTATCAAAAACAAAATGTCCTATATTCCATATATGTGGACAGAAAACTCAGGATACTGAACAGATATAACATGTTTGGGAGGGGAATTTTCGAAAAATACCAGTCAAGAGAAGTTATATTTCCCGAGCACAACGGGCGATGGAAATTCCACTCTCGAGACTAGTATTTATCACAAATTACCCAACCAAACATGATATATCTGTTGAATTCTACCGAATGACTTTTAAAGCACACAGATGACGTCGTTTTTAAATTTTTTACAAGCGTCTCAGTTAAGGTTAAAAAAGGCAAATTTTTAAGCAAATCCCGCGACAGAGGGTTAAAAGTGACAAATTTTTAGGCAAATACCCCGCTGCTTGAAAACTTGCTTTAAATGTCATGCATTTGTCAAAAATACACCGGTATTCTAAAATACGGTAAATTGTAGCATTCTATCATAAGGTAGAATTAAAGGTTTAAACAATATTTGAAATCTTGAAATCAACAGAAAGAAAGCAAATTAAAACGTCAGAATAAAACACAAAAGGGAACAAATAGGCAGGCCGGGGTAAGTTAAAGCAAATGACACAAAACAAGGGAGAGTATAGGCAGTAAATACGATAATAATACATTTATCAAACAGAGTTGTCAAGATCCAAAGTCCATGAGACAAAAAAACAAATCAGTTGAAAACCATCGGATAAATTGTCGATCGCAGTGGCCCTGACATAGTACAGGCACTTCAAAAGAAATGGTGGGTTAAACCGGCTTAAGAACATGCCAAACGTCCCCTTCCATTATTGTAGTGCCGTTAGCATCTCAACAGCAATTGCTATTGAAAGAGCGTTAAAAGAATTAAAAGAAACGACCATCCCAATACCAAGGAAAAATATATCTTTAATCAGAGTGTGGATCGAAATTTCAAATTTTTCTACAGGGGATTAATATCTATTAAAAACTTTTTTAATGATCGTATGAGACAAAATGTTTTGAAGCCTTAATTCATAAGGCGGTGACGGGGATAACTAAGTGTAGTGACAAACTTTTTCATCCTTTGTTGTAAAATTATGATAATGAATGGCCTGAAGAGGGGAAAAATAGCTTTCCATAGAAGTATGCCATATTATCCTTTTACATTTATTAAAAAAGATATTTGGAGAATGATCGCGGCAAATGTCCTTTTTGGCTACTTTAAGTTTTATGTTTAGAGCTTGCATATGAAGCCAGAAGTCGGGTATATCCCTAATAATGTTATGGTAAGTTCTCAACATTAATGAGTAGCTTTTAATATAATCCCATAATATTGTAGTTGCGTCTTTGTTTAAGCAGCAATGTCGTTTCGAACGTCTCTCAATTTTCATCTATGTTTTCTAAATGCATTTACAAAGAACAATAGAGTTATACTGCATTTCATTT
The DNA here is from genome assembly GCA_002080025.1 of Modiolus philippinarum. Classification (NCBI taxonomy): domain Eukaryota; kingdom Metazoa; phylum Mollusca; class Bivalvia; order Mytilida; family Modiolidae; genus Modiolus; species Modiolus philippinarum. The sequence goes on along the minus strand of MJUU01057948.1, from coordinate 19,181 downwards.
TATATATACTACAGATGGTTGTAACTCTTCAATCGGACGTAAAGAAAGCAGAAAAAAGAGTAAGTAAATGTCAAGTATTTTTATTTATATTTCTGTTCTGTTTGGATTTTCTATTTTTTTTTCTATCTAAAGTCTAGATATAAGGTTTTTGGATTACGGTTATAAGCCACTTTGTAAATAGGTGTAATTCAATGATTATATGTAATTACTGAAATTAAAAAATAGGCGCACTTAGTATATACTAGAAGTAATTCGTGCTTGCGCGAATCGGTGAAAAGCGAAAAGCAAAATATTTAGCCCATGTTTGTAACATACAAATTCTAACCATGTGAATGGATGCCTATGACTTCACTGTAGTACATTTGATTGAAAACTCATATGAGAGCATCCCATAACCATCATGACCATGTCACTCCATGTTAACCCCCATATTTCTCTCTTCACTGTAAACATGTTACCACTATTAGTTACTTGAGTTTTGCTTTCCATATATTTAAGTATTTTCCTGTAGTTATATTTGACAATGTGGTTTTGTTTTTTTCTTTTTCTGTTTGTTTGTTTCGGTTTTTTCGAACGTGTCTGTTTCGTTTGTGTTTTTTGCTTTCTTTTGGTTTTGCTTTGTTTATTTTCTTATGTATAAAGTTAATGGGAGGGGATTAAATTTGCAGATGTGAACATTATGATTTACATACTGTTTTTGTACATTAAGTTAAAAGAATTAAACTTTAAACATTTGTTAACATTCATGTTCCAAAATGTGTTGTCGATGAATTATTTGATTTTGATTTTTTTTGGGGGGGGGGGGGGNGCTGATAGATATTGAATCCTCATTTTAATGAAAATAAAAAAAAATATTCTCAGCCATCAAGAAAAAATGAATGCTTAGATGATAACTGTCTCCGAATTGGGACATTTTCAACAACAAAAAATGCCGTTGTCTGTTGGAAAAGATTATCTTGAAGGTAAACTTAGGTTGTATATAATACCACATTTATATGTCATATCACAATTTTTTTTTTGACTTGGTATTGTTTCAGAGATGATGCGGCTCAAAGAAATCTACCTCTTCCTTTAGTTTTACAGAAGTACATGCGACCCCTGATATAGACTATTACTACTAGTATTAACTATTTTTTAATGGATTTGGACAAATATTTACTTAAATACAAGAAGATGAAAAGTAATGGATATAGTCAAATTAAAAGATCACTGAGCACAAGGGTCTATATTGTTGTATATAGTCCCAGCTGAGCAATAACGTCACTTCATGGTTAAAAAAAAGAACATGTAAATTGTAATAAAAAAGGTGACAGAAGAATCAGCTGAATTGTTGGATTGAATATTGTTTGAAACAAACAATGCAAAATATTAGTAAATGATGGTTGTCTCAAAGGTATATAAAATACTCACTTCTACGAATCCTCTAACACCGTATAGCAGAAATAAACCAACTTGATCTCATTTACATATTTCATAGTAGGATGCCAACAAAGAAATCAGACGTTGTTTTCATACGGACAAAGAGGTTTGAACATACAGCTAAAATGATAGATTTATACCTTCATGTCATGTATGGCCTATTGGCATAAGTGCCTGGAAGGATCCAGCGCACATTAGCCAAATGGGTCTGTATTGTAGTGTTCATTGTGCAAAGCAAATGAAAATAATTTAGGACTTTCATCTATTGTATAATGAACCAAACTTAACTTACTGCCATTTTAAGGGCAAATGTATATACACTCGCAACAATAAACTGGTTTTGTCTCTCGGTGTCCTTCGAGTTGTATCATCCTCAATACACTGTAAAATGGCTAAAACACGGGGTATTAACTTCCATGTAAAGGGTAGGTACATATGTGCGGCTCAAAAGGGTCTACTTTTTAGGGTTTGCATATATATGAAAAGGAGGGGAATTGCTGATGCTGTATATATGATAAGGTGTACTTTCCACAAATGACATATAACAAAAGCCTATATTTTTCGTTTTTACGGTAGTAACAAACCAGTTGTAACAGTCTTCTATAACTTTAAGGTTCTTATTTAATCAACGTTTCTGATTAAGAATGTGGGGTTATTATCCGGAGCTTTATCGTAATCCTACCGAGAACGATTCTGTCTTTTTCCTTTCTGACGTCATACAGCAATCGGAACATTACTCGGCAATTTCCGTCAAGTCGAAGAAAGTGACTTTCCGATCTTTAGGCGGAAATGGCCGAAGGTGATCCGATCGGTCATACAGGTCCTTGAACGTCCGGAAATGAAAGATAGTAGGGGGATAGAAAGGGGAAAATGCCTTAATTGCAATGAATGCAGCGAGTTTGAGGGAAAACTCCGCTGCGATTATTGTGACTGTGAGGCCATAAAACACTTTCGCGTAATGGATACATTGATTGATTGATTGTTGATGTTTTACGCCAACTTCAGCAATATTTCAGCTATATTGTGGCGAGAACTGTTGGGTTTATTGAAAAATTCTAATAAATACATAAAATATTAATATAAAACCATATAGCTTTATACAAGTAANACAAATGTGTAAAAAAAAAAAAAAAAAAAAAAAAAACCTGACGCTGATCTCTTTATTAAATGTAATTTTTAGGTCCCACCAACTTTGTTCCAGGACATGGTTTCTGGTTAGTTCTTCCAGGACATGGTTTCTGGTTAGTTCTTCCATCTCACTTCAGGTCAAAATAGATTTCTCAGGAACTAGATGTGTATAAGTTTGACATTTATAAAATTGTGAACAGTGTACACTTATTCATCACAACAAAAACAAAACATGAATTGGGCACATACTTTTATGACTGTTCATCTGTGATCTGTATGTCAAATAATGAGTCAGTTATGTTCTATGAATTATGTTCTTGTCTCCTTGACATTTACCGCATTTCCTTTCTTTTTCATATAAAGCTTAATGGGTAGTATTTCAAGATATTATTCAAATGTAGTCAAACACTTGTTGATATAAGCTGTTTATATATATAATAGGTCATATAAATGTGTTAGAAATATATGAATGGGTGTCATTTTTTGAGAAGGCATATATATTGATTGATTAGTTAGAGTTTAACGTCCAATGAGCAATATTTCAGCTATATCAGGACGAGAACAAGTTAATCAACTCAAAACAAATTGTAAGTAAAAGAAGAAAGAAATAAAGGTGGAAGGGACAACCGGGGGCAACGACTTTTGATTGCCACTGGAAAAGGGGAGAAATGGGTAGGGGCAGGAAATTTAGCCTTCTATACGGGCATATATATCAATGGGGTAGGTAAAAAAATTGTGAGTCGCACACCCGTACCAAAAAATTCTTGAAGTTAATACCCCGTGGGCTAAAATAGAAACTAAATACTATCTAGCCATGTTTAACTGCAATTATGTCGGGAAGCATACATTTTGTACAACGTTGACATATATTAATTTTCTTCCTAGGAAATACATGAACGAGAGACCACCTTGCACGATTTATGACAATATTTTAGCATATTTTGAAAATGACCCAAAATAGGAACAAAAATCTCGGCTAAATGGTCCTAATTCTTTGATATTTTGTTGTAAATTGGCATAAATATATTTTTTTCATACATGACAGATATATGTTAGTAGATAACCGCTCTCCAGTTATAGAATATGTAAAGCATATCGATAAAAATCCCAGTAGTGTATCACTGTCTGTTCTATTCTAGATTTTTACTCTGCGTTCAGTTAGATTTTAAAACTGTATATGTATTTTTAGATTAAATAGAAACAACAGTCTACAATGTCTGTAAATGTCTAGTCTCAAATTCCGTTTTATTTCGGCATCAAGCAAATGTTCAACTACACATATTTCTGTTTTATTGACCAGTGCACTTATTACCATAAAATATCTCATCAACTTTAGCAACAAATGTTACGAATACAATGGAATTAACTACTTTTGGAGTGTTAAAAATTCGGTAGACGTTTTGGAAATATTCGATCCTTCAAAAAATCAGGATGTACGTATACAAAAAATCAGGATGTACGTATATTTGTTGCAATACATTTAAATCGTTTTTCAGTGACGACAAACATGACAAATATACAAACTGGTCTTGTCAGGATATGATAAAAACATTGAATTTTCTTCTTGATAATATTTTCGTTCGTTTCGGTGATACAGTCTATCGGCAAAAATAGTTATTCTTATGGGTACCAACTGTGCACCTCTCATAGCAGATTTATTTCTTTATTGCAACGAGTCACAATTCATGGCAAAAATTCAAAAAAGACCCTTCTACACAGCATTTAGTGGATAAATTTAACAATACATATAGATATTTTGACGATATTTTGGCTTTAAACAATCCTGAATTTTCGAAATTTACAGATGAAATTTATCCTGCAGAACTTACTTTAAATAAACCCAATAGCAGCAGTGATTATACTCCTTTTCTTGATCTTGATATATCAATAAATCAAGGAAAGTTAAACAATAAGGTTTATGATAAGGGATGATTTTTCCTTCCCTATAGTCAATTTTCCCCATCTCGACGGCGATGCTCCGTTAGCCCCTTCTTACGGGGTCTACATTTCACAACTTGTTCGATATGCACGATTATGTAGTGATGTTTCTGACTTCAACGACCGAAATCTTTGTCTCACTGAAAAACTTCTGCATCATGGGTTTAGATATCATGAATTCAAAACAAATTGTAAGTAAAAGAAGAAAGAAATAAACGTGGAAGGGACAACCGGAGTAACGACTTTTGATTGCCACTGGAAAAAGGGAGAAATGGTTAGGGGGCAGGAAATTTAGCCTTCCATACGACACCCAGTGCGTCTACTCTCTTTAGAGAAATATAGAAGGGGTCTTCATACTGCATGGAACGTGGCGTTTCTCCAAAGAGTTTGGCTACAATGGTTCGCGGTCAGGCTTTTCGTATTATGACCTGACTACCCCGCATAGACAGGGCATTCCCCTATCCACCAACTGGGGACGCGCCCGTCAGCTCTGTAGCCGGAGCCCCTGAAAACCGATCCAGGTGCCGGGCCTCTGTTAGGAAGACTCATGCTCCAAGCTAAGAGGATGCTGCGGGCCTATTAATCAGCCGGAACGGCGCACGCCGGTAATAAACATAAAATTTACCCCAATACAGGTTGACTACTAACCCAGAGAACACAACCTTTAAATTGCACGAGACAGCAAGACAGAACGTAATTTAAAAAAAGGTCTAGGAGTGCTCGCCGCTAAATTGCCGGCTTTCTCAAGGGACCTAGTATGCCGATAAATCACTTGCACTACGGAAGAAAAATAGTTAATTTATATAATATACAAGGTTAATTTTTCATGTCAGACAAGTCTTGCTATTCGGCTGAATACCCTCGGGGACCACAAGCAGTGGCATCGGCCCAATAGTTTAAAAATGCAAAAATACCATATCTTCTATCAAACTTCTTAAATAAGTTTTACTATAGATGAATGATTAGATTTAACCGTCCATTGCGCAATATCATAGCTATATCAGGACAAGAAGCGGTTTGGCGAGCTAAATTTCCCATTATATTGCTATAAGTGTCCGGTAGCAACACAACAGCAATTCTAATTGAACGAAAAAAATAAAGGTTGAAGGGACAACAGGGGCAATGAGTTATGATTGCCACTGAGAAAAAAATAAAACACGGAGAGAGAGAGGAATTCAGCCTCTCTTTGGCACCTAAGGAGGCTGTTCTTTTTAAAGTGCATGCAAGAAATGTTTATGCTGCGTGTTGCGTAGTTTTAACAACATATTGTGTGAAAAGTTTGGAATTGCTCTGTCGTTATTTTCAGAATATTGAGAATACCTGTAATGGTGAAAGATGGTACATGACAATACTTTATATAAAACAAAGATCCTTCAGTGGTATCGATGTTACTTAGATTGCGCTTTTTCATACAATACATGGATAACAGTTGTATAGAGAACACACAAAATAACACACAAACATAACGGAAATGAAGATAGGCACGAGGGCTGCGTTTAGCTTTGATCAAAATCATTGTTTAAATTTTCATTTTGTAGCTTCCACTTAAAATGGAAAGTGTCATTCAATATGAAAGTAAATAATGACTTAAAAATTTCACAAATAACAAAGATGACCTTATTTACTTGTGAACATAAATAAAAAGCCCTTTGATCCCTTTCAACACAGAACATGTAAAAATTATGCAAAACTTGTGAAATCTTAAGTCAAAAGGAATAGGAAAAAAGTTCAATTAAAATTCAATAAAAAAAAATCCAATGTTTTGAAAAATTTCAATTTTGGTCCCTTTGACCCCCTTATAGCCTGAATCGTTGATGCGGGCCATGAGTGACTGACTTAGACAGTACATTGAATCACCAAAATAATAAAAAGCCTCACTTTCAAGAAAACATGTTAATAGATCCTGATGATACATGTATTTGCTTTCGGCAACCATTTTGAAAATGGTGAAGATTTACTGGTCACATTTGTCAATGAGACTAACTAACAACTATTATGAAGAAGGAGATCTATGAATGTTTTCATATACGGTCCAATGGTTAAGTAAGTTCCCAACTGTTGACCACCTAGGATGAGGTGCCGACTTAATAAACTTCATTTAAAGTGGACCACCCATTGTCCATGGATTCAACCGGCTCTGTTGCTTCAGAGGACTAAAAGGATTTCCAATGTAAAAAAATATCTTTCCTGTAGGCGATCATATTGGGTGTCATGTTGAGTTGCCGGACATTTTTAATGGGAACACCAGAAGGACTATTGTGACCAAGTTTGGATTCAAGTTCCGGAAATATTTGAATGCTATTCTGAATGAAGTTTAATATTAATCTTGGATGTGATGCGGACTTAGCAGACACATTTATCGTACTTTTGAGAAAATGATATCTAAGAACATGTTTTCCCAAAGGATCAAATGTTAATTAAGTTCCTCAATGGCGGCCATCTTGAATTAGGTCAACCAGCATGACCATTTGCAATGAAATGTATTACATGCTATGCTTTTGTTTATTTAGACTTGACCACTATCTTAAACTGTTTGATATATAACACGAAAGGTATAAAATCACAATAAAATATTTATAATTGTATCAGGATGCTGATACACAACTCTCCCAAACGAACTCCCAAATCAGACAAGAAACTCCCTTCAACTTCATTCATTTCATAGCAATCTGATCTTTACCGCCTTTTTCCCAATTGTCATGACAATTTTCCGCATTCTGAAATTTTTGAGACTAGAAACCAACTCTCAATATGCAACACAACCTTTCCATGAAGTTTTGTTCAATTCTGAGCACTTTTATTTTTTCCGCCTTTTTGCCTTTCCATGGCAAGTCGTCATTTTGAAATTTTTTAGACTGAACACAAATTCCCTGTATGCTATACAATCTTTCTGTAAGTTTTCATGCAGTTCTGAGCACTTTTGATTTTCCCGCCTTTTAGTCGTTTCCATGGCAACGGTTGCTATTTTGATTTTTTTTTAAACTAAAAAATAATTCCCTGTATGCTATACAAAGTTTCTGTAAGTTTTCATGCAGTTCTGAGAACTTTTAATTTTCCCGCCTTTTTTTTCGTTTCCATGGCAATGGTTGTCATTTTGAATTTTTTAAAACTAAAAACTAATTCCCTGTATGCTATACAACAATTCTGTAAGTTTTCATGCAGTTCTGAGAATTTTTAATTTTCCCGCCTTTTTTCCGTTTCCATGGCAACGGTGTCATTTTGAAAATCCCTAGACCTTCTTGCACAATTACACATTGGTATCTATGTTCCTTTTAAGTTTCATTTAGATCTCCCGGCACCTGGATCGGTTTTCAGGGGCTCCGGCTACAGAGCTGACGGGCGCGTCCCCAGTTGGTGGATAGGGGAATGCCCTGTCTATGCGGGGTAGTCAAGTCATAATACGAAAAGCCTGACCGCGAACCATTGTAGCCAAACTCTTTGGAGAAACGCCACGTTCCATGCAGTATGAAGACCCCTTCTATATTTCTCTAAAGAGAGCAGACGCACTGGGTGTCGTATGGAAGGCTAAATTTCCTGCCCCTACCCATTTCTCCCCTTTTCCAGTGGCAATCAAAAGTCGTTATCCCGGTTTTCCCTTCCACCTTTATTTCTTTCTTCTTTTACTTACAATTTTTTTTAATTGATTAACTTGTTCTCGTCCTGATATAGCTGAAATATTGCTCATTGGACGTTAAACTTTAACTAATCAATCAATCATTTAGATCTGATGAGTGGTCTCTGAGATCGGCCCGGACAAATTGTAATAAGATTTTTGTCAATTTCCCGCCTTTTTATGGTTTCCATGGCAGCGGTGCCATTGAGAATATCCATAGACCTTCTTGCACAACTAGACATTGGTATCTATGCTCGTATTAAGTTTCATTCAGATCTGATGTGTGGTCTCCAAGATCTGCCCCGGACAAATTATTCCAAAATTTTGTCGATTTTCCCGCCTTTTTTTCCCGTTTCCATAGCAACGGTGCCATTTTGGAAGTTCCCAGACCTTCCTGCACAACAAGACATTGGTATCTATGCTCATACTAAGTTTCATTCAGATCTGATGTGTGGTCTCTGAGATCTGCCCCGGACAAATTATCCCAAATTTTGTCGATTTTCCCGCCTTTTTTTGCCGTTTCTATGGCAACGGTGCCATTTTGGAAGTTCCCAGACCTTCCTACACGACTAGACATTGGTATCCATCTTCCTGCTAAGTTTCATCAAAATTGGACGAGTGATCTCTGAGATCTGCCCCGGACAAATTTTTGTCCGGAAAGAAAAAGAAGAATAATAAAAATAACTAGATTTGCAATTGCAAGCAATAGCTGATGTCGCCCCTGGCAGCCAATTCGATGATTCCATCTTGTTCGCAGCGTCAAAATCTACCTAGAAATCAATTTTCGTTGAAATCGAACAAAGTTGAAATTTTGACGTAAAATGGCGGCCATTTTGAAAATTTTTTCACTGTCATGCAAAACTTCACATGGTGTTTCAACTGTGTGCCAAGTATCAAGTGATTCTGTTCAGGCATCTCTGAGAACTCGCGTGGACAAAATACTGGGCAGTAAAATAATGAAGAAAGAAAAATAATAATAATAATAATAACTAGATTTGCAATTGCAAGCAATAGCTGATGTCGCCCCTGGCAGCCAATTCGATGCTCCCATCTTGTTCACAGCATCAAAATCTATCTAGAAATCAATTTTCGTTGAAATCCGACAAAGTTGAAATTTGACGTATTTTGGGCAGCCATCTTGGAAATGGCAGCCATTTTGAAAAATTTCTTCAAACAAATTCCTTCGGCTCATCTTATCGAACATTTATGTGAAATATGAAGAAATTCTGTAAAGCAGTTCCTGAGTTAATGAATATTTTATATTTTAACGTAAAATGGCGGCCATCTTGGAAATGGCGGCCATTTTGAAAAATTTCTTCACGTAAATTCCTTCGGCTCATCTTATCAAACATTTATGCAAAATATGAAGAAATTCTGCAAAGCAGTTTTTGAGTTAATGAATCTTCTATATTTTAACGTAAAATGGCGGCCATCTTTGAAATGGCGGCCATTTTGAAAAATTTCTTTGCGAGAATTCCTTTGGCTCATCTTACTGAACATTTATGAGAAATATGAAGAAATTCTGCAAAACAGTTTCTGAGTTAATGAATCTTCTATTTTTTAACGTAAAATGGCGGCCATTTTGAAAATTTTTTCACCGTCATGCATAACTTCACATGGTGTTTCAACTATGTGCCAAGTATCAAGTGATTCTGTTCAGCCATCTCTGGGTAAAGCTCTGGACAAAATTATTGGAAGTAAAATAATAAAGAAACCGGAATAATAACAAAGAAACGGAACAATAACAACATGTCTCCCCGACTTCGTCTGGGGCGACATAATAACAAAGGAACGGAACAATAACAATATGTCTCCCCGACTTCGTCTGGGGCGACATAATAATAATAAGAAACAGAGTAAAAACAATAAGTCTCCACAAACTTCGTTTTAGGAGACTTAATAATTGGGCAATTAAGGGCAATAACTCCTGTAAGAATTTTGGATTATCTTCAAACCTGCCATGTGGGTAGATCTCGAGATGTAGAACATTTTTGCTATTAAACCGAACCTCTATCTTAAACTTTTTTTAAACATAAGACAAAATGTATTGATTGATTGAAAATTGTGTAACGTCTACTCAGCAATATTTCAGCTATATCGAGACGAGAACAAGATTGTTAATAAATAATAACTTTGGGGTATGAAAAGGGCCATGGGACGGGAAATTCTGACTGCCAATGGAAAAGTACGGTGAAATCGTCAAGGGCGGGGAATTTAGCCTTGTAGCCGATCACCTACGTACCACCCCAAAAAGAGCTTGCTACAAGGGTTGTTTAACGTGCAGGAAGCGTGGCATTTCTTCCAACACGCGGACTTGAGTTTACATTCCATCCGAAAGATGGGTTGTGTATTTATTAATCCCCGCACAACCACGGAATGGGTCCTATTTCTATATCCCGGGACCCTCGGGGTCAGCCTCCGTTTAGGAGGGGTCACACCCCGCAAGCCGGAGATACTAGGTCCTATTTCTATATCCCGGGGTTCCCTCGGGTTCCTCTGTTAGGAAGACTCATACTCCAAGCACTGAGGATGCTGCGGGCCTATTCATAAGCCGGGACCGCGCACGGCGGGACAAAATGTACTAAATCAAAAAGAATTTTACCTAGAAAGCGCCAAAAATCCTAGAAGAGTAAGCAGATTTTCATGTGAGTAGATCTTGATATGCTGTATATTTTTGCATTTTAAACCTTTTATACTAATTTAAACTAGAGGCTCTCAAGAGCCTGTATAGCTCACCTGATCCATGACTGGCATAAACTGCAGCCCAAAGTAACCCAATGTTAAAGTGTCTCATTTTCTAGAAGTTTCAAAGAAGAAAATCTATGAACGTGTTTTCCCTATAGGGTCCAATGTTAAACAATGGTCCTCTCTGGCGGCCATCTTGGACGAGGTATAGACTTGTCAGACACAATTTTTTTAAAGAAGACCATTAATGGCCTATTGTGACCAAGTTTTATTCCAAATGACCAAGAATTTTCAGAGAAGAATATCTTTGAATGTATTTTTCCCATAGGGTCCAATGTTAAACTATGTCCCCCGCTGGCGGCCATCTTGGAATACATGCAGACTTACCAGACACATTCTTCCATAGGTACAGACTATGGACAGTTGTCACCAAGTATGGTTCCAATTGGGCAAGTAGAGTCAGCAGTTTCAACGGTAATTTAAAGCACCACTAGCCATTACACCCCATTTCAGACTATCATTCAAAAAAAATTTGGGCAGGGGTTCCCCTTATAATTCAGATAATGCATATTGCTGAAATCAAAACATTCCCCTTTATAATCTAGTTTAAACATATTTCTTATATTGTGAAGAGAACTATGAAGCACAATGCGACAACCAAGCTTACATTGTAAGTTATGCAGTTGAACTTCAGTCTCTCAAACTTTGGTAGCTGGAACACCATTAATATGTTCACCTGTATTTCAAAGTCTGATCATATTTTACGAAAGGATATGGAGTAAATGAACATGAGACCATAACACATATGTAAATTCCAACTGCAATAATTTTAATGAGCTGTATGGTCATTTCGGAAATTAATTCCTCATCAGCAGCACTAGAACCCAATCAAAGGAAATCCATAATTTAAAAAAATGTTTAAAATGCATGAAACTACTTCATGTTCTACTTTATTTCTTTGTTTGGCTTTTTTGACAAAAACATTCTTGCTAAGGACCACTTTCGACACCAGTTTTGAAGTCAAAACGTCATTTTGTAAATGGCAGGCAATGACAATTTTCAACATCAGTTTTAAAGTCACAACATCAATATCTATTTGGAAACCAAATTTCATTGAAATTGGACAATGTTGAATTTTCCCGCCTTTTTGGCGGCCATTTTGAAAATGGCGTTCAACAAACAATTTTCAACATCAGATTTTGAAGTCGCAACATCAATATCTATTTGGAAACAAAATTTCATTGAAATCGGACAATGTTGAATTTTCCCGCCTTTTTTTGGCGGCCATTTTGAAAATGGCATTCAACGAACAATTTTTAACATCGGTTTTGAAGTCGCAACATCAATATCTATTTGGAAACCAAATTGCATTGAAATCGTACAACGTTGATTTTTCCCGCCTTTCTTGGCGGCCATTTTGAAAATGGCGGTCAACAAACAATTTTCAACACTGGTTTTGAAGTCGCAACATCAATATCTATTTGGAAACCAAATCTTACTGAAATTGAACAATGTTTAATTTTCCCGCCTTTTTTTGGCGGCCATTTTGAAAATGGCGGTCAACATTCGATTTTCAACACCACTTTTGAAGTCATTACAGCGTGGCAAACATTTTAACAATTTACACTTCACCTTCATCTTCTATAGTTTTGGAAATAAGACGAAAAATATGAAGATTTTGAAAATTCTGTGAAAAAGGGCAATAACTTTTACAAGAATTTTGGGATTTTCTCCAATATTTCAGGGTGGGTAGATCTTGATATGCTAAACTTGAAGTTGACCTCTATCTGCCATAGTTTCTTTGATAAAAAATATCAAAATTTTGAAAAATTTCCAGAAAAAGGGCAATAACTCCAAAACTGGTAATCGGATTTTCTTCAAAATTGCAGGGCGGGAAGATCTTGCCATGCTGATCACTTTTACCCCATTCAGATCTTTGATATCTGTAACGGTTTTTGAGTTATTTGCCAAAAACAGCAATTTACCCCTATGTGCTATTTTTAGTAACGGCAGCCATGTTGTTTGGTCCTCGGACTCATCGGATACAATTTTGAAAGAAGATACCCTGGTGATGATTCAGGCCAAGTTTGGTTGAAATTGGTTCAGTGGTTTCAGAGGAGAAGATTTTTGAAAAAGTTTACGACGGACGGACGACGGACGCCAAGTGATGGCAATAGCTCACATGACCCTTCGGGTCAGGTGAGCTAAAAACATCTAAATTTTTTCGGAAAAGACTCCTGTATTTGTATTCGGATTTGCTGTTTTTCATGCCATTCTGAAGAATTTTTTCCGTAATCAGATATTTAACATGTGTATTGGTTTTTGCATTATTTGGCAAAAACTGCCATTTACCCCTATGTTTTATATATGTAACAGCAACCATGTTGCTTGACATAGCAAATTTGAAATTGGATATCCCAGTTATGATTCAATGAAAGTTTTATTCCATAGTGAGCTCACTCACGACGGACGGATAGAGGCCAAGTGATGGCAAAAACCCGACCTGGCATACCCAGGGTAGCTAAAAATATTATAGTTCAATACAATGAAAAATTATCCTAAGGTATTCCTTGCAAAATCTGCATTAAATTCGGACAAAAATTTTTTTTTTTTTTAAAACTAAGCGCTCTCTATATGGCATAGTTCATGGCTAACAGTCATAATAACCGCAATGTTGAAAGAACTAACTTCTGGAATTTTGAAGGGACCCAAAGACAAAGTAATTTTAAATGATTTTTTTAATATATTTTCCCAAATTCGTCCCCTTTCTCCCTATTTGTCTCGGGAAAAGTGCCTGTCATGTGAAATACTTTAAAGGCACACACGGAAAACAATATATGAAATCAACCATCTATCACTATTTTAAAAACGGGCGGGGCAACAATTACCAAAAGACCAGCTCCAGCCTTCTAATAGTGTGAAGTAATATTAAGTAATACATAAATAAACAGCTGCGCCAAGTCGCATGATACGCCCGTCGTCACCCCTTCAAAACTTTGAGTGATTAAAGAATGTGGGTCGCTATTTAGAATGCACCTGTAACTGCCCAATTAAGCATGATATCTCTTTAATAAATCAATCTGTAAAGTTTGAAGTGAGTTAATCAAACTATTAATCAGTTAGAGGGCGTTATGTATAAAATTGCCTTAAATTTAAAAAAATAAAGTCCCATAACTCTTGCAAGAAAAATCGAAATTTCACTAAAAAAGTATACACACCATGAAACATCATATCCAATACCTGTACAAAGTGTGAAATGAACTAGCCATAGGGTTGCAAGTTAGAACACGACATGTGAAAAATTGCCTTAGAATTCATGAATAAAGTTCCATAACTCTTGCAAGAAAAATCAAAATTTCACGAAAAAATATACAGATCATGAGGCCATCATACCCATTATATTTACAAAGTTTGAAGTGAATTGGTCAAAGAGTTGTCAAGTTAGAGCGCGACATGTAAAAAATTGTCCTAAAATTGACGATTAAAGTCCCATAACTCCTACAAGAAAAATCAAATTTTCCCGAAAAAATATACAGATCGCGAGTTAATCATACTCAATACCTCAACAAAGTCTGAAGTGAATTGACCAAAGAGTTGTCAAGTTAGAGCGCGACATGTAAAAAATTGCCTTAAAATTGACGATTAAAGTCCCATAACTCCTACAGAAAAAATTTAATTTTCCCGAAAAAGTATACAGATCGTGAGTCCATTATACCCAATACCTCTACAAAGTTTGAAGTGAATTGACCACAGGGTTGTCAAGTTAGAGCGCGACATGTAAAAAATTGCCTTAAAATTCACGAATAAAGTCCCATACCTCCTACAAGAAAAATGGAATGTTTCCGAAAAAATATACAGATTGTGAGGCCATCATACCCAATACCTCCGAAAAGTTTGAAGTGAATTGGCCAAAAGGTTATCAAGTTAGAGGGCGACATATGAAACGGACGGACAGACAGACGGACGGACGGACGGACAATCGGACATTGGTATACCATAATACGTCCGTCATTAGACGGGCGTATAAAAAGGATTAATCAACCGAACTTAATTTATCGAACTAGACTGGTGCCATCAGATTTCAGCTATACCAGGACGATAACAAATTAAATCAATGAAAGCCCCGATGCAGCTGAAACTTGAAAGCCCTGAAAATCTGCACCGGCAAAACCTCGTAGTCATCCAAAGAAACAACGGCAGTAGAATACTGAAGGAACAAGGGAAGCGATGACTACAAAAATCGAAGTCCAAAGACATTGCAAAAACGGAAACAGAGACAAAGACAAAACAAGGACGTGAGACAGCTACAATGCACGGAAATAAAAAGATAACATTTAAAACTTATGCACTCATGGTGTGAACTCCCATGTAAACCGGGAGTGACATCAGGTGCTCCGGAAGCGTAAGCATGTCCTGCCCTGCTAGCGACATCTCTCACACTATCAATAAGGCATATAGTGTTTTGAAAGGTATGTTTGGTAGCGGATTGATTAATGTCATTAAGATTAATGTCAAGAACTGCTGAATAGAAAATAACGAATTTATATTTTTGATTTATATTTTTGATTGGCCTTAGAGAACTGATTTAATCAACGGAAACATAATGTAAAATTTATCATTAAGTGTTAAAAAAAAACACAGGCAATTCCGTAATCACATGAAAATAATCGGAAAGGGTGATTTCTGTATGGGTGACTAGTTCCACCTATGTGCTAAATAGCCAATTGAGGTGAACAAGAACCTTCGCTTATTCGAGAACTGGTTCAATAAACACGAACATAATGCACACTGTATGTATCTGAGTTTTTCCGTAATTCGTGAAAAAAATCGTAATGTGTAATTTCGTATGTATATCGAATCCATTAAGTAAACAGGCAATATACATGACACGGGTAACAAATTTTATTTTCTCCTTTGACCAAAAAACAACTCGACAGGAGCATTTAACTAGATCTTGATAGAGACAGAGACGTAAATACTGTGCACATTTAGAGTGTATGTGTATATTTTTATCGATTTTATACAGCAACACCGTCACTTTTCGACATACAAAAGCGGATTTTGAAAGTTTGATTTTTAAAAGTCAAAAATGGGTAGGGGCAGGAAATTACTTTCTTTACCGCTTCGTAAATGAAACCAAAGGGAAAACGGGAAACACCTACAATGGCTGAAAATTATAATTACATGCCACAATATGTTAGGGGACTACACAGAAAAAAAACACAAATAAGACAAAAGACAAACGTAAACAACGATAGGAACTCGGGACACCCGGTCTTGGTACCGGCACTAGTAAAAGCCTACAATAGGGTTAAACCGGTTTATGGGTACCCAAACCTCCCCTCGATCTGTCCCGTTTTCCTACCAGAACTTTCGCATGGTTATAATATTCGCGGATCTTCAAAATTTGATGATAAAACGGTTGTTATTAAAAGTATTCGCGTGGGGGTTATATTTGCGTAAAATTCCCAAACGCGAAGTAAGCGGAAATTACCCCCGCGCGAAAATTTCCACGTCTTGGACTTCGATTTTTGTTGTCATCGCTTCCCTTGTTCTTTCGGTATTCTACTGCCGTTGTTACAGTAGTTTAGGAAACACACGAATAAAACCCAATACAGGTAGACTACAAACTCCATGACACAATCTTGAAAGGAGAGACTATGAATATACGTAATTTTGAAAGATGGGCTCGCCGCTAATCTGCCGGCTAGGCTAAAGAAGCCTAGTCTGCTGGTGAAACACTGTCGCACTACGGAAGAAGAATCAAACTCAAAGCTTCCCGCAAGATTTGGTCAAGACTCATCATATATTTCATTACACATCGGCAGTATCAGTGAGAGGCCAGTATGTATGCAAAATTTTCAGGTCCCTAGATCTCAAAGCTAATTTTAGGCGAAGCAAGCAGTGTATCTTGTCAATATCTCCTATTACGTAAAGAATGTTAGTTACGTCCCATCTTTTCTGGATTTTTAACAAGTTTCTGGCATTTTTTAACAACATAACCGTAAAAGCGAGGATCAGTAATAAGCTGTTTGCGAGTAACGTCATATTTAGGTATCAAATATTCATATCTCTTATATCGTAAGGCTACTCTCCTTGAGAAAACATATAAGAGATCTCTATTCCACACAATTCGCAGCCAAACTTTCCGTATTATGACTGAATATCCTGCACAATCCGGTCATTTCGATATCTACCATCGGGGACGTGCACGGCAACCCTGTAGACGGAGCTCCCGCCCAAAACAGAACAACAGATGGCAACGACAGCACTATAACAGTAAACGACCCAAATTTTTAGGTCGTATAAAAGTTGTTAGTTTTACAATAAAATATTTTTTGCTAGCACCGAAGTATATACTACAGTAAAAAATACAACAAAATACCGAACTTACTGTAAATCCTGTATTTCGACAATTTCTCAAATCAAAGCATTTTGAATTCCAACTAAAATATGTGCAAACGCTAAAAGAGAAAAAAATATCAATATGAAATAAAAAAACAGCCAAAATCATCTAAGGCCAGAGCTATAGAGAGGGATATACACCTCAGTTTTGAACCAAGATTTCTTAAATTTTGATATTGTAAGTTTCAAATGATAACGGCTTTCGGGCCAGCACCGAAGTACTAGCTATTCAATAAGTAAATGAATGACCATAACGGACAACAATTTCTTGTTGCCAACGGGGAAGGCAGAAATAAGTTAGGCCAGTAATTTGCAATAGCAAGTTCGCTCTTATCGAGAAAGACTTTATGCTGTATGGGGAAACTCGCGTTTCTCAAGTCTGTCGACAATAGTTTTGATCCACGCAGTCCGTATTATGATAAAGTTCTATGTCCAGCGTAGTTCAATATCAAGAGTATATGATGGCCAAACCCTTAACGATCTCGTAGTCAAGGTAGGTAGAGATTGGACTTTAACTGAATCCTTTGAACGTACTTCTCAATTATTGCATCGATGTTGTATTTGTATCTTCTTAAATTTTTCCTTTTTTTCAAAAATTGTTTTACTGATTTTACCAATTCATAGAACAGAAATTAAAAGAACGAGAAAAAGGACAATGATTTTTTAATTCAAAAACTAGTATGGTCAGATGTTAAACCTTTTATACTCCGACTCAAGGTGGTCTGCACTTATGTGGAGAATTATGTAGGGGGACTCGTCCAATTGCATGGTGACGGCTTTTTTCCGGCTTCTCTACAATAAAACTTGGCAAGGTCTTTTCCATCATTACCAACTTCCGCGAAAAAAAGATATTTCCTTCTCTATCACTAAATAGAATTGGCCTATCAGCGCTTTAAACGAAGTCTCTATGACAAATTAAGGTGATTGAAGCACTTCAACCGATGAAGATTTATCTGCAAACTGGAAGCACATTCAAATAACGCCATTTATTTACAGTGTTAAATTCAAACAAAGTTTTTAGATGTAACAACCATTCAGTATATTTGTTTTTGAAATTTTTATTTGCTAGACTAGCTATAATAGAAAAGCAGGATATGAGAAGCCAACGTTTCAGTTCCAAGCGATCACACCACCCTATGTCATGCACGACCTGAGATAAAAAAAATCTTGAACATTTTCATAAATCTTGTCAATTTATTATGATTGACAAAACTTGTTCTCGGAATGCCATATCTGAGACGGAATAATTTATTTTTTATTACTAAAAGCAATTTCATAAATATTGCAAATGACATACAATTCATACACACTTGTATCAAATGGGGGTAATAACAAAATTACCGAACAGAGTTGTCAGGAGCAGAAGTCCATGAGACAAAAATTAACTAAATGGAAACCACAGGAAAAACTGTCGACCACAATGTTCCTAAAATTGAAATGTTAACGATTATTGTTTGGTGCAGAAGATATTAAATAAAGAGTGCTTCGAAAAGGAAATACAATTTTGAACTAAGCCGTTATACGGAATGATTAAAGTATAATAAATGTTTTGTGGCGAGAAGCCTGTGTCATGATATGCATTAAATGCATGCAAAACAATTTGTTATATAAAGGGAGCAGCAAGTCCCTTTTAAGTTTTCCGTTCTCCCTAAAACACATACCGTGGAAATTCATGGACATCAACTTTCATTGTATTCATATATATCAGCCTTTCGTGGCTTCGAATTTTAGATTTCAAAACTCCAGAAAAAAATGATTCTTGGTGTGAACTTCCCCGAAAATCGGAACCCCGTTAACAGTACTCGATTAAATCAACCAATCAAGCGTCGTCTGGTCTATAATAATTAATTACACACACATTGTTCACCTAAATCTTTGTTATTTACATGCATTAAAATCACAGAAATGTTGTATTAACAATGATTTACAGAAGTAAGAGTTTTCGTCTAATAGAGCAAAGTCGGCAGTTATCGACAGTTTAAGAATGAATGGA
>MJUU01057940.1:0-20116 GCA_002080025.1 Modiolus philippinarum | reverse complement strand
CTTTGCTGTTTCAGTTCGAATCGTATGCTCAACATTCCTTGTTTTCTGTCTTTTGCGGGTACTGTTTTAAAACATTTCAGTTATGTCCTTCAAAGTCGTTAATGTTTCATCTGCAGACAGATGTTTTTATTCCCCTCAAAATGAGGAATTTTTTAAAATCTTTTTTTTTTTTCTTCATCTTCAACATGCTTTGTTGATTTGATTTGTGGTACCCATTATTGCCTTCAGCAATAAGTGTATCTTCCAATGCCATGTCATTAAGGACTTTTTTTTTGGATTTAATGACACTGGTATCTCCCCTTACGAGGGAGAAAAGGATAAATTTTAACACGATCTCTCTGCTTGACAAGTTTCAAATAAATAGTTTATCTTTCAATAGGTCAATAAAAGTATTAATCAAAAATTTAATTTGCAATTATTTGAACAAAGTTTGTTCAACTTCAATATTATCCCTTAAAATTAGTTCAATTTTTTATTTTATAAGACTTGATATACAATTTTCAGTAAAAAGTAACACTCAAAGCCTCTTTAATTTCGTTTTCACAACATAGAAAAGGGGAAGTAACTCAACTTCATAATTGCATAATCTAATCCGTTTGTTTTCGTGAACATTTATGAAAATAAGAAGTGATATTAAACAAAAAAAAGTATAAAATTTTAGTGTATAATAATACTCTTTCAATTCCTTTGATTGGGCTTGTACCTGTCACAAGTCATTTTGGCACGTGCTCAGGTAAATAAACAGGTAATGCAATCAACAGATGACCGGAAATAATCAATGGACTACAATATTCAATTTGTTGCCAGAGGCTATAAATTGACAGTTCATTATTACCTATGATTATTTTAACAACAAAAATCATGAAAGGTTTCAACTAAGAAGGGTAAAAATTGGATAATACCGGCAAATTGATTTGAAAAACGTTGTCGCCAAAAAAATCGCCAGGAACGATTTTTTGTCGCCAGAATGAAAATAAAATCGCAAATTGCGACATTGGCGAAGCCCAGCGCGAACCCTGAATGTAGTCATGCCCATTCATCTTTGCCTTTTTCTTCCCGAAGTTTTGGTGAGGTGTCACTTGCTTCGCGCAATTTGGTGCATCTGTTGGACCATTCTACTGCACGCCCAGACATTGGCCTTCATTCTTTGCCTCTTCAGCGTCAGTACCCTGCTCCTAACACAAATACTTTATCTATTGGACGCCAATAACTTTGAACATTTGTCAAGACATGTCGCGCTACCCCATTATCGTCTCGCGTCTAGTCTCCCTTTACACCTATGTATCTGTCTCAACTCCTCATATCTCTTTCGGACATGACTGTCTATGTCATGTAATTCAAAATCCATGAAATCCATCTATCTAGAAGAGCTCGAAATTGAAAATACTCACATTGGCCTCATTCCTTGAAATTGACAACAGGATGTAGACTACAAATTAAGATGTATGACAAACGCGATGACTTCACTTTTCTTTGTAGCAACCTTCCAACAACATAAGCACATGGAATTAAAATTTCACAACTTTCGGTACTCAAGGGCCTGTGGTTGATACAGTGACTAAATTGATAGAGCTCAGTTGCTCACAATAGGCTACTTATAAACAAGGTTATGTTACCCTTTACTTGAAGTCATCACAACGGTCGACATCATGATCTGGTGTAAGGCTATGGGATATCCATTTTCCCAGATGATAACGTCACAGATCTTTCTTTTAGCAGCTTAAGTTGTTTTATCCCTTAGGGATTTTACTTCACTACCGGAATCGACATGTTTAACACGGCGGGTGTCTAAATAACGGTGCACAAGATCTCACCCCTTGTTTTTATATTGATCCGTGTTGTTCATCGACATGTGAGTTTCCTTTTTTCTATGTAATCTTTGTATCTTTGTGTTTCCGATGTTGCCATTGCCCTTGGATTATTAATAAGACTTGCGGTTCTGTTCTCACTTACATCCAAAATCTTTAATCTATTTTGGGGGTTGAACTTTTTTCGACGAATCAGTCGATGATATGAGCTGTTTGCATCCCAAAACCCGGAATTTGAGATTTTCTGCATGACTTCTGCTTGCAAATAGTGAGTTCGACAGAATCGACCCTTTTTTCAATACTAATATTTTTACAGTTTAGCTCATGATGGTATACCAATGTCAGCAAAAGGTTCTGAGACAAAAAATTAAGCATACCATGTCGAAACTTTCTGCACATCTAATATAGGCATAATATATTCAGTCGACATGACTTGGAATCAAATAAATCAAATAAAGTTATCACCAAAATCAGTAGCTTCAAAGATAGTAGTTCCGTTTTTAATCAAGTATGTTTCTTGCTCATTTCTGGTTTATTTATAACAACTGCAGTTGTGTACCGAAGGAAAAAAAAATGATGCGTTAAATCAAAATCAAAAGATATGGCAAAAACGAGAATATAGAATTAAACAAATTTAAACGAAAACTATGGGAAATCTGTGTTGCAAGGTCTATATTTGATGTTTTAAAATCATTCCAACGAAACTGCAGAACTCGGTAAAATATATTAGCGAAATAGAACTTATTTCATTGTTTTGAAAGCCAATTATCTTGTTAAGGAAGAAATACATGTAGTTATATACAAGTGAAATATTTTATTTGATTAGTTTCTTGTTTTACTGACATCCCTGAAAAATCATTTCATCAAAAACCAAGACATTGAGATTTCGAATTTCATCGAAAATACTTTGCTTATAACTTAGCAGCTTATCTCTTTAAAAAGTTTTTGTATCTATAGCTAACATTGTTATTTTGAATGCAGATATATTCTATTCGTTACTCAAATCTCTATGAATACTGCTATGTTATATTCAAACAGACAATTGTTATTTTGGTCTTAGGCACATGTATCTTCAAATTTAATTTCTGTTTTCGTAAATGAACTTGACATCTACACCTTTCATTTCCATTCTGTACAATTCATCAAACTGTTCATTCTGTGCGACAGTAAACCAGTTCTTCCAGTCACCTATTGTACCTACAAATCACAAATTGCACACGTATCTCAAAAAGTCAATTCATTAAAATGTTTTACATTTTACATTCCATAATTTTTGGGGGGGGGGGGGTTTGCCAAAAAAAATGCATATATGCACTATTGATTTTTTAGTTAATTTTAAGGACGAAGTTCGAATTGCACTGAAAGAACATTCTTTCTTTGCAATTCATTTTCACGTTCACCCCAGCAAACTGTTTTTTGTTAAAATTTCATAAGATATGTCGATTTTTAGTCAGAGTATCCCACGATTCGTCGTTGCCAAGAAGGAACTCTTTCATCGTCATTGAAGTACTTTTTGCCAAAAGTACACATAAATATATCAAGCTAAACTGTAGAATTTCATTCAATTTCAGTAGCCAGTGTGAGTTGTTAATTGCCATCCCATAGCATCTGTACGTCCAGGGAACAAAGTTTAACATTGGACCCCATAAGACATCATTCAAAGATATTCTCCTCTGAGGGAACAGAGTCAATTGAAACCAAATTTGTTTAAAGGTCCCCTTAAAAAAAGTGTTCGGTA
The DNA here is from genome assembly GCA_002080025.1 of Modiolus philippinarum. Lineage (NCBI taxonomy): Eukaryota > Metazoa > Mollusca > Bivalvia > Mytilida > Modiolidae > Modiolus > Modiolus philippinarum. The sequence continues at coordinate 16,570 of MJUU01057940.1, read as the reverse complement.
GGGCGCACCTTGTTCAGGATGGCTACCATAATGAAACTTAGATAAACATTGGAGCTTGCGTGAAAACAAATATCTTCTCTTCTCACAGTATTTGGCGATTTTGAACCATTCTTGGTCACAATAGTCCCTACTTAGTCTCCTCTGAAAAATGTGCCATCAAGTGCAGATAGCATCCAAGATGGCTTTCAGTTGGGAACATTTAGACCTTACGGGAAATAGATCTTCCCTGAAGCCATCGTTTGACGGAACAGTCCTTTTTGGTCCCCTCCAAAATGTTTACAGGCAAGTCTACATTCATCAAAAATAGTAACCCAGATGGCACTTAGTTTAACATTGAACTTTTGAGAAAACATATTCCCGAAATGGTCATACAGCTCATAAAAATTTTTGCAGTTGGAGTTAACATATGTGTTACGGTCTCATATTCATTTACTCCATATCCTTTCGTAAAATATATAACCTTATCCTCTGCAAGTACTTGAACAATCGGAACAATACCTGGTCACAAAGGTACTTTGAAAAATATGTCTGGCAAGTCCGCAATGCATCCAAGATATGCCCCCAGCGGAGAATGTGTTTTAATATTACACTCTGTGGGAAAGTATTCTTCTTTGCTGAAACCACTAATCGGACTTGCACAAAAGATATTCCAGAAAATCAGCATCTCAACCAAGGTTACCCCCAGCTGGAAATGTAGTTTAACATTGGACCCTCAAGGAGAATGTATTCAAAGATATCCTCTGAAATTTCTTCGCAAATTGGAATGATACTTGGTCACTATGGTCCTCTGTTGATTCTGTTTGGAAAGGTATTTCGGTATGTTTACTTCGCATCCAATAATGTTGGCTTTTATGGGAAAGCACTCAAAGATCTCTTTTGGAGCCTGAAGCCAATTATAACCAAATTTAGTTGAAATAGTGCACGGGTTGTCCTCATAAGGAGATTTTCGTCAAATCCTCATCTCATTTAAGATGAATGCTTTAACAGTTAATCCTGTGGGAAAACACATCAAACATGAGTGTTCTTCGCACATTCGAACCATTCGTAGGCACAATGGTCCTTCGGTGGTCCCCTTTGAGAAACTTTGCAGAAACTAAATTCATAGTATCTTCGATATTTTGTAATTTAAGAAAGTTGAAAGTAGTAAACTTTGCTGCCAGTGAGGAACACAGTCTAAGTCTGAATCATATGATATCAAGGTCTATTAACAGACTTGAAATAAGACGCATAAACATTTGGGATTATTTTGAGTGTCTAAGTGACCCAGGTGAGCGATATAGGCTCTCGAGAAACTTTTGTTGTGTTATTCATTTTTTTCCTTTTTTTTCAGATAATAGTAAGACTTGTCTGACATGAAAATTTACCCTGCGTTTTATGGAATTTACTGTTTTTATCAAAATTCTAACCCCTTAAAAATGCTACGGCTTCAATCCGTTTATGGCACTCGGTAGATGTCCTTAGTATTGGATTTGGCTTCCGATTTTGATATTTTTTGGCAGTGAGTACTTCTTTTCTGACTATTTTTGGATTATAATTTTCCATATTATTTGATTTTAATGCTGCTGATGAGAACACTTGTACAGCATAACAAAATTTACTGTTCATTATGCAACTTTTGTATTTTTGTATTTTTTTCCCAAAACGTTTAGATGCTCTGTGTAACCTTTTATTACATTAACATAAGTTCTGTTTTGTAAGTCTGTGCCTCCCATTATTTTTACTTCCATGTTTTCTACCTTTGGGTTTTTAAATTTGCAACTCTTGTTGTTGTTTCGGGAAAAATGTCTTCTTTAGAATACTAGTATAGAGCTCCGGACTTTCTTTGTCTTCGTCAGAATATAGAGCAATTAATGTTTATTTACCTTTGCGAAATAATGTTGCTTTCTTCTCTGTGTCAATAATCACCGAATCATCTGTTTTATTCACTTTAATTTTCTCAAAGCTACATTTGTCAGCTATTTCTTCTATCAATTGTTTAGTATATGAAGACCCGATGAAATCAGCAATTCTTCTAATACTATCCTGATGGTTCTTAAAAACAAAATACCAAAGTTATTGTAAAATTTCATTTCTGCATAATTCATTGAAAATGAAAATAGTATAAAAATACATATGGAGTGCCGCCGTGCGCGGTCCCGGCTGAAGAATAGGCCCGCAGCATCCTCTGAGCTTGGAGTATGAGCCATCCTAACAGAGGACCCCGAGGGAACCCCGGGATATAGAAATAGGACCCAGTATCTCCGGCTTGCGGGATGTGACCCCTCCTAAACGGAGGCTGACCCCGAGGGTCCCGGGATATAGAAATAGGACCCATTCCGTGGTTGTGCGGGATTAATAAATACACAACCCATCTTTCGGATGGGATGTAAACTCAGGTCCACGTGTCGGAAGAAATGCCACGCTTCCTGCATGTTAAAGAACCCTTGTAGCAAGCTCTTTTTGGGGTGGTCCGTAGGTGATCGGCTACAAGGCTAAATTCCCCGCCCTTGACGATTTCACCCTACTTTTCCAGTGGCAGTCAGAATTTCCCGTCCCATGGCCAATTCCATACCCCAAAGTGATTATTTATCAACAAACTTGTTCTCGTCTTGATATAGCTGAAATATTGCTGAGTAGACGTTAAACAATATTCAATCAATCAATCAATCATATGGAGTGAGAAAAGAGTTGATTGTTGAATATATTTTTTTTAAATATTTTTCAAATATTGAATTCAAATTCACTGACATAATCTTTGTTTAACTATCAATTATCTTCATATTCTTCTAAACGTCTTTTTTTCTAAATGCTATAATTTTATAAAATTTTCATTTTAACACTTTGCATATATAAATCTTGATTTGTTTAACATTGTTTGATGCTTTCATTACTATGCAAAAATTTATCTTAAACAAGAAATTATGTTAGGAAGAGAATAGGTCTGGATTTTTTAATCTTATGACTCGCATCTTCGGACTTGATTAATGATGAATTTTTGGTCGATTTCAAAATAGAACGAGATGAAATTTTGAAAAATACAACAGTCAAGAGAGTGGTTAACCACCTGAATTGGGCACAGTCAAAATACAAACAAAAATTAGAAGACATCTGAATTTAAAAGATAAAAAAGGGGTTCAACAGCCCAATATTTCGACATGTAATGTCTTTTTCAGGGGTAAAGTAAAAATAAGAATAAAAAACACGTGTAAACACGCTGGAAGAAATGGAGAAACTAAAAACCTAGATTGGATAGGTGTGCAGCGAGCCGAGACATATGATAAATCTAGCCAATCTTGAACACATTCACGAAAAGATGATTGAAATGATGGGGTCGTGAAACAAAAATGGGTAGGGACAGGAAATTTAGTGAAAATGCGGAAAAATGGACCAAAAATGAAGAAATACATGATTACAACAAATATGAAAATAAAGTGATATAACAAACTGGTGTAAAACTATACATTACTGGTACGAAAGTTCTTTTATGTTCAAACCTCGAGGTCTGAAAGTTCCAAGAACATGGATAGCTCTCAATTCGAGTTCCTTTCTGTGTTTCATGGTTCCGTCGGTTTTCACAAGGACAGTCACCCGCATATCCGAGATGCTGTGATTAGCGAGTCGAAAATGGTTACCGACTGGGCAGTCACTGAGCGTAGATGTTCCGCAAAACGATCACCCAGTCGGCGACACGTTTCCCCAACAGCTAATGCACTGAATCGCATAGATTACATTCTCGGTAATGCAGGTGAATCCGTTTTGGATGGTGAACACGTTATTGGGTCCCCGTAATTCAGTAGTTTCCCATGTAAAGGGACAGGTATTACATCTGGACCTATTGCACTTTCTAGTTCCCCTGTAGTCAGCTTTAGTGATATTTAGCGATTCGGAGCTTGTTTTCCTCGATATAACTCGCAAAATTCAAGACAAAGCCATCAGTGCTTCAGTGTATTATAAACCCACTGATGAGCATTGTTATCTCAACTACAATTCATGTCATCCCTTGTCCTGCAAAAATGCCATCCCGAAGTCTCAATTTTTGAGACTTCGTCGCCTCTGCAGTAACGATACTGATTTCAGGGTCCAATGTGAGAAAATGTACCCTTTCTTCTTAAGACGACAGTACCTAAGACCCGTTCTTGACAGGGCTCTGGACTCAGTCTCTTAACAAAACAGGACCAATACACTGAGACCTAAAACCAACAAGACAAATGGTGTTCCTCTGGTGCTTGACTACCATCCGCATAATGTTGCCATCCGGAATCCATTGTCCTTGCAGACACTGAAATGGCTGATATCTTTGAATCCACACCTATTTCAGCATTTCGGAAAGGTAAAAGTTTGAGGCAACATTTAGTCAGCAGCTCGTTTATATCCAAGAGAAATATCACTAAAGCTGACTACAGGGGAACTAGAAAGTGCAATAGGTCCAGATGTAATACCTGTCCCTTTACATGGGAAACTACTTAAGTACGGGGGCCCAATAACGTGTTCACCATCCAAAACGGATTCACCTGCATTACCGATAATGTAATCTATGCGATTCAGTGCATTAGCTGTGGAAAACTATATGTTGGGGAAACGTGTCGCCGACTGGGTGATCGTTTTGCGGAACATCTACGCTCAGTGACTGCCCAGTTGGAAACCATTTCCGACTCGCTTATCACAGCATCTCGGATATGCAGGTGACTGTCCTTATGAAAACCGGCGGAACCATGAAACACAGACAGGAACTCGAACTGAGAGCTATCCATGTTCTTGGAACTTTCAGACCTCGAGGTTTGAACATAAAAGATTTTTCGTACCAGTAATGTATACTTTTACACCAGTTTGTTATATCACTTTATTTTCATATTTGTTGTAATCATGTATTTCTTCATTTTTGGTCCATTTTTCCTCATTTTCACTAAATTTCCTGTCCATACCCATTTTTGTTCACGACCCCATCATTTCAATCATCTTTTTGTGAATGTGTTCAAGATTGGCTAGATTTATCATATGTCTCGGCTCGCTGCACACCTATCCAATATAGGTTTTTAGTTTCTCCATTTCTTCCAGCGTGTTTACACGTATTTTTTATTCTTATTTTTACTTTACCCTTGAAAAAGACATTACATGTCGAAATATTGGGCAGTTTTACCCCTTTTTTATCTTTTAAATTCAGATGTCTTCTTATTTTTGTTCTTATTATGACTGTGCCCAATTCAGGTGGTTAACCACTCTCTTGACTGTTGTTTTTATGAATTATATAACCACCTCGCAACACTTATTTTTTTTAAATTTAAAAAAAGGTCCTCGGGTAACACTTTGAATGTTTTAGAATAGACAAAACTAAAGAGGTAAGAAAATCTTACGGAAACAGCAAAACATGACCAGTTGATTGTTTGTTGCAAGTGTCACAAAGACAACTTTTGGTTAGAAAAGGAATTCGTGTATTCATTGCATTTTTGGTTATAGCATAACCTCATGTATTGACTGTGTTATCTATTAGGTTAAATTTATTTTGTTGTACTTTAACCAAAATTAAACAAGCAGTTAGAATATGTAATAAAATGTTTTAGATATGTGTATGGTACTGAATATAACTTTTGATACAGGAAATCGACTTCATCCGTAACAATGATATTCATAATACAAAAATACCCAAGTTGCATGATAAATAGTTAATTTTGTTATTTAAGGAGTAACCTATCATCAACACCATTAGAATAAAATAAAATGGAAAGTCAAGATTTAAAAATAGTGCGAAAGATAATAGCAATGGAAGGACATTCACCGAGTGCAATTTACAGAATGAAGCCTGAGTATATATAAGGGGTTTAAATTTGGAGAAAAACAGTATCAAAAAATTAAATGTGTCTTATTTTGACAAAATGCTTTGAAGGAGTTCAATCTGCTAGTGCATTAATCTTAATTTGTGTGGTTTTTGTTATTGTTTTGTTTTTGTTTGTTTGTTTGTTTGTTTGATTTGTCTTTGTAAAGTTTCCTCTATTTGAATTAAATATAAACTGCCGTTATTTTGTGATTTTTTATTTTAAACTTTCCCTTTTCTCAATTTTTCAGTATTTTTCAGTATTCGTCTCCCGATATATTTGCTATCAAAAACGAAATCTTTCAGTTTTTACTACCGCAATGGAAGGGGAGGTTTGGCGTGCCATAAAACCGGTTTAACCTACAAATTCGTTTGAAATGCCTGAACAAAGGCAGTACCATTGCGGTCGACGATTTTTCTAGTGGTTTGAATCTGCTATGTCTTTTTGGCCTTTATATTTCGTCTCTTGAGAGTTCTATTCGATAGTTTTGTTATAATCCTCGTTTCGTTCTTTTCGTCAAATGGTTCTTTTTGTCTGAACAATATTGTTTCTTATATTTTTTTTTTGTCACATAAATAAAATTATGTTGATTAAATTACTGAAAGCATTTGATTTCGCCATTTCCGAAAAAGATCCTTCCCACAATTTGCTAAGGCGTACACCAAAATTCTTTGATTGGCTAAAACGTTAAATAACGTTAAATTATTGGACGAAAATCGATGGTTTGTACACAAAAATCTCTTTGACAATTGGCATTACCCATAGTTCCTTAGTATCTGAAACAGACAAATTGTAAGGACGGAGAGACTCTCAATTTGTAGTCTCAAGCAAAGATGTGTTAGTATAAAAAATATCAATTACGCCATTCTTACTAATTTCAGTTCTTCGAAGGTTATTCTCAGTATATTTGCTGTCCTGTTTGCGCATTCTTTCTCAAACGCCCTTGTATATTTGAACCACCCATCAAACATATCGTCTGAAAAATAAGGAAGATGTTGATTTTTGTAAAACTTATATTTTTAATGTAAAGTATCGACGGTTATTGACTTCGTGTTATTTTATAGCATGGTATTTGATGCAATATTGTTTACTTTTGACACTTATTATGTCAAGGATTTAAGAAACAAAGGTCCATATTCCTAGGGATATAAAGGTAAGTGAGAACCGAACCGACAGTCAAAAGAACGAACAATCCATGGACGATGGCAACATCGGAAATACTAAGAAACAAGGACACCACTTGAGTACTGGACAAAAAAGAAAAATGAAGACACACATACAGATGAACAACACGGACCCAATAAAAACCATTGGTGAGATCAGGATTATAAACAACAGATTTACCACAAGTAACTGCGAGAATGTTTATATGACACCAGTTCTATCATGTAAGGTAAAGATTCATGTACCCACAGTTGTTTCTAGAAAACTACAAGGACATCATTTATTAGGTCTAGGGCTTATATTGTGTGTTTTTCTCTAAAAATATGTATATGTTATCGGGCTCTTGACAGCTATGTATCGTAAAATATCAACCCGTGAGCCAGAATATGAAGTGAGCGTAGCGAACGACCCCAAGCTTCATTTTCTGGCGAGCGGGATGATATTTTACGATACATCAGCTGTCAAAAGCCCGATAACTTGTTTATCATCCTTTATTTTGCATTTTAGATTTGTATTTATTGAACCAAGGTTTCAAATTCTCCCCAAGTTGCGCGGAAAATTCGACAAACATGTCATTCACGCCTTTTCAGCAATTTTAAGCTTCAAAAACATGTTTTGTAGTTTTTATTTCTTAAGCGGCAAAGTTTTTGCAACTGGATGAATATTTTGACCGAACTACTCGAAATAATGTCGATTTTGAATGTTGGAGCAACCTTTGGTTGTTACGGTATTCTTTCGGTCCTTGGAGCTTTTATGACGTCATAATGTGAAAACGTCAAAGCTCTGCAGGATATATCAACGACCTAGTTTGTAAGATTTTTCTGACGTCTAGTTTATCTATTTGTGTAATCATGATTCTTGTCTGAATGTATAATCGGAAAGAGCAAATGCAATAGATGTTTATTTGTATCCGTTTGATTTCCTGTGAAAACTTGAATAAAAGTTATTTCCTTTGAAACTTTGGGAGAATCGCTTGATATATCCAGGTCAACCGGATATGGCTGATATAACCATGGGGAAGGATGATAAACATCACATCTCTAGTTGTAACTCATTGTTATCATATATTTAGTAATAAATACAGACGTTTTGAATATGTGATACTGTGCATGACGTTCATTCCGTATTCACACTATGACGTCATACCCTTTATCGCATACCCTTTATCGCATGGCTTACCCTTTATCGCATACCCTTTATCGCATGGCTTACCCTTTATCACATACCATTTTTTCGATTTTTTTTTCAATTTTTCTTTTTTTTTATTAAACAAATTTTCGGGGGTTAAAAGCAAACTTTTTTTTCTTTACATGTTAGATTTAGTCCAAAACTTCCAGACCTTTCCGCCCATTTTGGAATTTTCCTATTCAAAAAATACATGCATTTTCTCTTACCGATTTCAATTTTTGACAGTATATTTCGGATTAGTAGTCCTCTGTTTAAATATATGATAAACTGTATAATACATGGCAAAATCCGTATCACATGCCGTATCATCCCTCGACCAATATCAGCCCTCGGGCCAGAGGCCCTCGTGCTGATATTGGTAACTCGGGATGATACAGCATATGATACGGATTTTGCCATGTATTATTCCCTATTTATCATATTATTTTGATCACACGAATCAGCGAGCAGTCAACAACCACGTAAACAAAAAAGGCCATATCGCGTGTAGGTAGCATGGAACAGTTGAAAAAATATGGAGTGAATACACACGAGACAAAGTCTCTAAAATACATTGTAGAACCAAGCAATGGAATAACACTTTTAATGCGGGTCTTCATCTGGAAGTCACTATGAGGACTCCAACAATGAGCTTAAAGTTGGAACCGTACCGTCAATCATAAACGAATAATCCAAGGCCAATGGCAACATCGGAAACATCAAAGAAACAGAGACACAATGTCAGTACAGCACAGAAAAAAAAACGAAGACAAACACGCACACACAAAGATGAACAACACGGACTCATATCTCAAAGTAAGGTCAAGACGACCCCTAGCACTCAGTATGGTTTGAGCGGAATTGATTACTACATCTATTTTTTTAGCCCATGGATGCGGGATCGTCAACAAACATTAAATTAAAAGGCAAAGTGTACTTACAATCGCTGTCACCCTTTGCCCGACAAAAGCGTTTCTATTCCAAAGCTTGTAAACAATTACAACATACATATAGAAAGTATAGAGAGTAATTATGTATAATACAATGTCTCTAAATAAACATGGTTGAAGCAAGCAATGCATCAACGCTTTAATTGTTGTTCTTCATTGTGAAGTCACTATTAGGCCCTCAGCAATGACCTTTCTTCATATCTCACAGTTAGTTCAAGACGGTCCCTGGCACCGATTTGAACGGATTTCATTGCTTATTGTTGAATAATGCTACATCCATTTTAGCCCATGTATGCAGTATCGTCAACAAACATAATTTAAAATGACAAAGTGCTCTTACAATTACTGTCACCCTGTGCCCAACAAAAGCGCTACCAGTCCATGGATATATAGACCTGATTAGAGAATATTCATCTCGGACTGCGTCCTAGGTCAATAAGCTCTAGTCAGGTCTGTAAATCCATGTATTGACCTCATTTCCATGCTATATTTGTATAATACCAGCATTACATACTGGAAATAGTAAACTTGTTCTTTGTTTTGCCATTTGTTGACGAACGCCAGGTTTTCATACCAGATCAGGCGAAACCAACCCAGTCTTGCATGTTACTAGGTTTATCCAATCAAGATTTTTGTTTAATTAAAGTACATATTGCATACCCAATAGCCACTGGGAATACAGACATTTTTTGAAATGGCATCTTTTGTACTCAATAATAAACTCAAAAGATGGCAAACTAAATTCTGCACTTCTCGATAACAGATCAGCGTACAAAATGTGGCTAAAAGAGGGTCAGAATTCTGCAGTCAGTACCCTCTTTAAAAGCGGGAAGAGGCATTTATCCGTTCATTTTGACTAATGATATATAATATCTTGTCGTTAATATGGTGAATTGAACTTCCATGTTTTACCTTTCAATACCATGTTTTCGTAAAATTCATTCCAGTCCCATTTTGGAAATCCCAATTTTCCTTTCAGGAATGCATATTGTGACACCCAGCGGTCCTTTGGATTTCTATTTAAGTATATGATTTTGAACTTATTGTCAATGTGTTTCCTTGGAAGATAACGAAAGGGCAAATGTGTATGAAATAGTCGCGGGTTCTTCATTTTCTTCAATTCTTCAAAATCATAGGTATATTCTATGTTGTTCTCAGCAAGGACGCCTGTTGTGTTATAGTCTGTGGTTTTGTTTGCCAACATTGACAAGATTTCATGAACCCAGTGAGAACCTGTAAAAACGAAAACACATTTATCAGAATCGCAAGATTTCAAAAGAGTGGGACAAGGTCCACAATGGGTCAATGACTATTAAAATTATGATTGCTAGTAGTATTATGGACGTTATTTTAGTTAGTTCATCTGTGATGGAATGTGTGGTTAGTCGTTAATCATGTTGTTGTAACAAGAATTACGTGCAATGAAGTATTTTTATTTCGAAACAAAACCTTAATCATCAGCAACTTTTCCGAATAATGTGATGGTGATCTCAAATTTACCATGTTTCCAACTGAGGAACTAATGTGAAATATCAAATTGACTTTGAAAAGTTGGACAGGCGATTTGATCAGAATTGTCTGGACAAACAAATATTGGATCATTTTATTTTTACAAAATTGTACGTATGAAAATATTTCGTAATGGAACAGCAAAATTTATCAGATTGTCGACTTCAATTTGGCTTAAATGGCGTAAAAAATCAATAAAATTACTTATTACATCTTTAAGAAATACAGTGAAATCTGTTTTAAGAGATTATTCAAGAGAGTACGAAAAAGTGGTCCCCATCTATTCAAGAGAGTACGAAAAAGTGGTCCCCATCTATTCAAGAGAGTACGAAAAAGTGGTCCCCATCAATAGAGGTCAATTTCAAATAATAATGATATCAAGTGTTATTTTAAATGGTCTCTTAACAGGTTGATCTCTTAATACAGGTGGTCTTCCAAGCAGGTTAGAATTACTTCCCTTGCAAAATGTCTCGGTCTTTCTCTTGGCTTTTGTTGTATTTTAAGAAACGTAATGTTTGTGGTGGTCATTTGCATGACAATGCCTTTTTGAAGATATATAATATTATTTTGTGCCTAAAAGCAAATTATCACAACTTGTTTATTTTTACGAATAAAAATGAACCATCTATATACCTCTAATGTGTCAATACGTTGTCTTGAGTATATACTTCACTCATCATTTTTGAAATATATTTTTTATTACCAATAAAAGGATATGGAATAAAAGTACATGAGATAAAGTCTCTACAAATACATGATTAAACCAAGCAATGGAACGACGCTTTTATTGTTGTTCTTCATCTTGAAGTTAACAGTCATGTAGTGTTTCTTCGATAAATGCATTGGCATCTATTGAAATTAAATTTAACATTTGCATGAAATGGAAGCGACTAAAACTATTTTAATTATTGTGTACAATTAATAATGTAGCATTTTCAAGTAAAACATTTCTTTTCAAAGACAATGAATAAATCTTCAATAAAACTTGAGCAGCTCGAATCTTTTATGGAGATTGTTCTAGAACTTTAAGTTTACATTCTTGTTTGAGTTTATATATAAAATTAAAAAAATACCAGATTTCATTGTTGAGCAGAGTATCACATCTGTAGGTCTTGATTCAAGATTCTTAACACGTTCCAGCTGCTTTTCTGGGTCCCTCTCTAAAGCTTCTACTGGAAGGAATGAAATACCGTCGTATTTCAGGAATGGATATATATTTAGTTCCCTTGAAATTGGAGAAAAACATTAGATATTTAAAATGGAGCTGAAAAGTAATATATACTTTTACAAAATTCACATGCATAATTAGTGATGATTGCGACTACGTAGCTATAAAAGGTATCAAAGTTCTTTGTGAAACTCATATGTTCCTAGGTTTGCCGATTTTCCATGATTCTTCATTGTTAAAACTTCAAGAGAGAATGTATATTGATGATAAATAGAACAAGTACTATCTTTAAAATAGATGATCGACGAATCATTAAGACCTTTTTTGAAATTATACAGTAAAACTTGCTTATAACGAATTTCAGGGGACTGGTGAAATAAATTCGTTATATTGTTATAGCGAACTTCGTTATACGATATAACGAATTCGTTTTAACAGTTGAATGTGTTAAGCAGGTAATCTATAAATGAATACCATATCATTGTACAAATTCGTATATTTTGAGTTTTAATTGCCAAATTAAAGATCATGTTGAAATGAACCCCCTTTTCAAAATTGTGCTTAGAGTGCTCATTATCTGTCAAATTTAGACGATGTCATTTAAGGCTGATTTTCTTCTAGGCATGTTGAATTACTTCGTATTTGTTAACAAAGAAATCTCCTTTCTTTTACCAGACGGCAAAGCCATATTTGAACCAAAATAAAAATGAAAACAACTTTTACCTTCCCCAATTAATTGATTGGATTTTATTGGTAATAAATTCAAATTAAACATTTTGACCATTCGATTAGCGTGACTAACAATTTACCATTGAGCATGTGCACACCTTTCACAGCGATAAATTGAACCACAGCTAAATGAAATGCTCCGAGTTAAGATTATCTTTTGTTAAGCAAATAGCTTATCGATATGTCTGTACAGTGATTTGGACTTCGTTATATCCAACAAAAAGTGCACGTAATTATTCATCATGGGGATCAGTAAGGACTTCGCTGTAACAGAAAATTCGCTAAAACCGAATTCGTTATAAATTAATAAATTATAATGAAACTTAAACGCATTTAGCCGGAGTATTTAATAATGTTCGCTTTATGCGCAAATTTGTTATAAGTGTGTTCGTTATATTCGAGTTTTACAGTAAACACTGTGTGTTGTCCCCTTAATTACAATATTTTCGAACTATAGGACAAAACCATATTTGACTGAGAAAACCTGCAATAAAAGCGAAATACCCCTAGATCCCTGGAACATCTTCGATCATGAGTCTAAAAAATTGACATCGTGAACATTTTTTTGCAATTTAAATAAATTTCAATCTCGAATAGTTTGAGGCACAAATTGATTTTACCGGACAATCATCTTCATAAACAGAAAAACTATAAAATGTATTCTTTTAGATATTCTTATTTTCTATATACCTCCCTTCCCCTCTTTGAGTTCGGGGGGGGGTGTGGACGACGGACGCAATCAAGGACTGTCTTTTATTTACTTTCTTTAAAATCTAAAACCTATAATTGCGAAGACGATACAGGCTTTATCATAGACTGTTTAATAGAATAGGACCGTGTTCACATTAGAATTATATGCGATCGATCGGTTGATCTTCACTGAAGAGACATACGTTATCAAAATGGCCATCTGCAGGCACCAAATTTACAGTTATTTTGTTATTTATACTTTTCTCCACAAAATTAAGTCAGTGCAGGTTTGCAATTTTTTTTATCTAAGTGTAAAACAGTTACCTGAGATCAAGGTCTGTTTTTGTCGCCATTTTTATCCTATTATAATAGGTGTACTAAATACAGGTGAAAAACAGTTAGTTATCTTTTGACTAAAATTATCAAAGATCATGCACATGTCCTTTATGAATTATAATTTTGTGCACTAAAGACGTTGTGAATATATGTATATAGTCTCATGGGAAAATAAGCCGATATTACTTCAGAGGGCGAAAAAGATCTAGATGCAACACATGGGAATCTGTAAACATATCAATTTTAATGAGAGATAGCATTCACCCAGGGCACTTGCTAAGCCTAGCCATTATCAAGCAGTTACTCATTGACACATACACTGAGTGTTTCGATATAATTTGGATACTGAACTGATTTCTACCTGAGTACAGAGACATATATGTCTCTGCTGAGTAGAACAGGGAGAAAAAGAATCCTTATTCAAGCCAAGGAAGTCGGGGACCAATAGATAGTTACCAGAGAGGCAACAGTAGTAAAATTTTTATGCGACTATAACTCATCAGGTTTTACTAAACATCTTTGTTTACTACTAAACATCATCATTAACAACCTTAATAGGTCTGATAGTTATCAGGACTACTTAATATTTTGATAAGTTTGCCATCCTCACAAACTAGTACAGCAACAGCTGTAAGGATTTACAGCCAAACACCATGTGCAGCAACAGTTGTAAAATGTTAGGCTGGTTTTACTACTGATTACTAGTCTATTCATACATTGCAAAACCAAATGTTCCAATACACTGTGATCCTGTATCAATTATATCCTGAATGCAACACTCCATGGTACTAGAACAAATATCCTGGCATAGGCAACAAATATATAAACATCGAGATACCAGTGGTACTGTAACATCGGATACCAACATACTTCTCTCATTTCATTACATAAACCTAGTTATACCATTAACGCAAACATATTACTGGATGAAAACCAACAAACACAACGCAGACACATGGAAAATCAGACCATTGTTTCCAGAGGCTATGGAAAGGAGCAAACAAATACTGATACAACTAATGATAGCGATATCAAAAAAAAAAAAAAAAAAAAAAAAAAAAAAAAAAAAAAAAAAAACGGGACACAGCAGACGTAGGTTTCCATGCACCATATGCCATAAATCTTTTAAAACAGAATCAATAGCATGCAATGACTGCGACCAGTGCACACATAGACTATGTACTGGTATTTCAACAAGGGAACTTAGCAGCCTATGAAAAAGCGGCAAAGCAGACCGGCCCATCATGTTCTAAATTAAACAGTTCATCCACAATAATAAACCTCATTTCAGAGTCGCAAAGTAGAAAAACATAACCCAATATTTCGATAAACCCAAACACTATAGATGGTATATCTTGGGATTCTTTACCATCAACTTAAAGATCTTACCAACTCCAACATCATTCCATCCAAATATGTCATTAAACAGCATAGACAAACCATTTATGACGTCTTCACAAAAAGTAGAGAAAATAAAAATAAAAATAAAAACAAAAAACAAAAAACAAAAAAACAAAAAAAAAAAAACAAAAAAACGTAGAGACACAGCAACTTTCAATTCTTAAGAAACAAGAGTAGACCCTAATAGATGCCTCGCGTGTCCCTGCTTGGCGTCTGAATTGATGTGAAAAAAAAATAACTGACCATATCAGAAAGATGGACATGCTCACTAGATTGTGAAATTTAGTTCATTAATAAAAGCCATATAGCAGGCCATTATATACTACACAATACCAATCCGCATACAAAATATCATTGACCTACCACAAATAGACAATGACAAACTTAACATGCTAACTAGACCATGAAATTGAGGTCAAAGACAAAATCACCTGCCAGTCTGACATGTTCTACCCCAGACCAAGCTACATACTAAATATCATTGACCTACCACTTATAGTTGTTAAGAAAGTAACATAATCAGAGAAACTTATCATGGCCTCTAGACCGTGAAATTGAGATCAAGCACAAAAGTCATATGACATGCACTACCCAAGACCAACCTACATCTTAAATATTATCAACCTGACACATATTGTTATTGAGAAATGGACTTAATAAGAGCAACATTACATGGAAACTATACCGTGAAATTGAGGTCAAAGACAAAAACCAGACATGTACTAGCCAACCTACATATTCTTTATTATTGATCTACCACTTGTAGTTATTGAGAAATTGACTTAATCAGAGAAACTTAGCGTGGCCACTAGACCATGAAATTGAGGTCAAGGACAAAAGTCATATGCCCGACCTTCATGTACTGCACAAGACCAATCTACATATGAAGTATAATTGGCATACCACTTTAGTTATCAGAAATGGGCTTAATCAGAGAAACTTAACGTGGTCATTAGACCTTGAAATTGAGGTCAAGGACAAAAGTCATATGCCCGACTGACATGTACTGCACAAGACCAACCTACATATGAAGTATTATTGGCATACCACTTTAGTTATTGAGAAATGGAGTAAACCAGAGATCTCAACGTGGTCAATAGACCATGACATTGAGGTCAAGGACAAAAGTCATATGCCAGACTGACATGTACCATCCAAGACCGACCTGTTTACCAAATATCACTGACCTACCACTAAAGTGATTAAAAATTGATTCAATAAGAGAAATTTAACGTGGTCAGTAGACCGTGAAATTGAGGTCGAGGACATGAGTCATATGCCAGACTGACATGTACTAGCCAAGACCAACCTGTGTACCAAATATCATTGACCTACCAATTATAGTTATTAGAAATAGACTTAATCAGAGAAACTTAACGTGGTCAGTAGACCATAAAATTGAGGTCAAGGACAAAATTCATATGCCAGACAGACATGTGCTAGTTACGACCAAGCTATATACCAAATATCATTGACCTACCACTTAGAGTTATTGAGAAATGGGTCGAATCAGAGAAACTTAACGTGGTCAGTAGACCGTGAAATTGAGGTCAAGAACAAAATCCATATGCTAGACTGACATGTACTAGCCATACCAAATATCATTGACCTATCACTTAGAAGTAGTTGATATGGCAAAAAGCCGTAGGTTTTCAAAAAACGTTTTT
>MJUU01057938.1:0-10098 GCA_002080025.1 Modiolus philippinarum | reverse complement strand
AGAGAAAATAGAGAAAAAGTTACCTATCTTTTATATCTATGGTTAAATTCTATCAAGGTTTAGTATTGCGGGAACCGATATAATATAAAATAGACAAAAAGTGCTCTATCCTGTATTTTTATGGTTAAATTCTATCAAATTTTGGTATTGCGGACACCAGTATAATATAAAATAGAGAAAAAGTGACCTATCTTTTATATCTATGGTTAAATTCTATCAAGTTTCAGTATTGCGGACACCGGTATAATATAAAAAAGACAAAAAGTGCTCTATCTTTTATATATATGTGTTAAATTCTATCAAGTTATAGTATTGCAGACACCGGTATAATATAAAATTGAGAAAAGGGGCCCTATCTTTTATATTTATGATTTAATTCTATCAAGCTATAGTATTGCGGACACTGGTATAATATAAAATAGATAAAAACTGCCCTACCTTTATATTTATTGTTAAATTCTATCAAGTTATAGTATTGCGGACACTGGTATAATATAAAATAGAGATAAAGTGCCCTATCTTTTATATTTATGGTTAAATTCTATCAAGTTTTAGTATTGCGGACACCGGTATAATATGAAATAAAGAAAAATGTTCTATCTTTTATATTTATGGTTAAATTATATCAAGTTATAGTATTGAGGTCAACGATATAATATGAAATAGAGAAAAAAAAATGCCCTATCTTTTATATTTATGGTTAAATTCTATTAAGTTTTAGTATGGCGGACACCGGTTTAATATCTAAGAGAGAAAAAGTGCCCCATCTTTTATTTTTTTGGTTAAATTCATCAACTTATAGGATTGTGGACACTGGTATAATATAAAATAGAAGAAAAGTGCCCTATCTTTTATATCTATGGTTAAATTCTATCAAGTTTTAGTATTGCGGACACCAGTATAATATAAAATTGAGAAAAAGTGCTCTTTCTTTTATATTTAGGGTAAAATTGTATTAAGTTTTAGTATTTGTGGACACCGGTATAATATAAAATAGAGAAAAGGTGCGCTTTCCTTTATATTTATGGTTAAATTTTATCAAGTAATAGTATTGCGGACACCGGTCTAATATGAAAAAGAGAAAAAGTGCCCTTTCTTTAACATTTAAAGTTAAATTATATGAAGTTTTAGTATTGCGGACACTGGTACAATGTGAAGTAGAGAAAAAGGTGCGCTTTCTTTTATATTTTTGGTTAAATTCTATCAAGTCATAGTATTGAGGACACCGTGATAATATAAAATAGAGAGAAAGTGTCCTTTCTTTTATATTAATGGTTAATTTATATCGAGTTTTAGCATTGAGGACACCGGAATGATAAATAAAGTGGAGAAAAAGTGCCCTTTCTTTTTATTATGGTTAAATCATATCAAGTTTTAGTATTGCGGACACCGGTATAATATAAAATAGAGAAAAAGTGCCCTTTCTTTTATATTTATGATTAATTCTATCAAGTTATAGTATTGAGGACCCCAGTATAATATAGAATAGAGCAAAAGTGCCCTTTCTTTTATATTTATTGCTAAATTATATCAAGTTTTAGTATTGCGGACACCAGTATAATCTAAAATAGAGAAAAAAATGCCCTTTCTTTTATATTTATGGTTAATTCCAATATTAAACAGAGAAAATGTTACCTTTCTTATATATTATGTTGAAATTATAAGAAAATTTTAGTATGTGTAAATCTAATTTAAAAGTAATGTATCTTTTCTTAGGTTCATTACTACGGTATATATCAGGACTTTTTTATTTGACGTAAATTATTTTTTGATTAAACATTGTTTATTTGATTTATTTATTTTTCTGACAAAATTACAACATTTTAAGCTTTTGTCGACCCTACTCTGATATTGTTACGGCAAAAGTGGAGACAGTTCCCGGGAGAAAGTTTGTAACACGCTATTTCATATGGAAACTGACTACTAGTATTTTCTTTTGTCAAAATTAACGTTGGTTTTATCTTAATGTATTACATTGTAAATTACCATTTTATTTATGCTGTGAAATTAAGAATATCTCGACTTTTATTGCACGCTGATAGTTCGTTTCATGAAAATATATAAGATTTTTTCACCGACACGGTGCATGTTACACGATACACGATACACGGTACACGGTTCACGATTGAGAACTTTCTGTATCATTCATCGCGCGAATCGTGTGCGCTCAACGTGTGAACCGTGTGCGTTCATCGTGTGAATCGTATGCGTGTGGTAGGGAATGTTGAACGTTTCCATGGCTGTACTGTACTCCACGATAAAAAAGGCGAGATTTGCAATAAGCACACCAACTGTAAAATTGATATAGGAAATGAAATATAAACGTTTTTAAACAGAAAACATGGGAAATATTTTACCATCCGAATGGCCATCCTCTCTGATCGCTTTATGTTGAGACAAGCCATCTGGCTGAAAACAGTAGTACATGTATGGGGTTTATCTAATTTCATATTGTTTTGTGACCTCTGTGCGATGTGGCATAATTTTGGGTCAGGGCCCACTACGGGTTCGGCCGGATACAAAATGTTAACATTCTGTATCCGGCTTCCTACTATAATTTTGGGTCCGGGGTCAGTTATTGTCTCGGAAATTAGATTTTTGCTAAAAAATGTGATTTTAAGTCAATTTGACGAAATATTTGACTGTTTCAAAGAGGTGTTACAATATTTCTAGTATCCAACCCAGATCCCGAGACAGTTTTCCCGAGCTTGAAATTTAAAAAAAAAAAAAAAAAAAAACATGAATAAGTATGTTGCTTTAGAATGTTTTCAAAAATTATGTGTTTCATTTAGAATAAATTGATATTTTATTTCGATAATTTAATTAATCTAACTATTTTCATATTATACTAATCTCTTGGTCTCAAGGAGGGAAATAACTCGTGTATTTTGTTTTTTGTTTACATTTACCTGGATGAACAGGTAAAAGACCACTATCCAAAATGAAATTTTATGATTAATATAACTTCATTCCATTATTTTATTCATTCAAAAGTATTTGTTTATTTACTTATTATTCATATTTTATTTTTTTTTCCTTCTTTTTTAACATGAAACGTATTAACATTATTTTTATAACTATGAATTACCTTTATCATATTTATTTATTTATGTATTTATTTGTTTATTATTTACTTATCTTTTTTTAATTATTGTTTGGTAGATAATTCTCTCCTCTAGACCCGGAGGTTCCGATTCTTTTCACTGAAGCTTTTATTTTTTACTACGATAACCGAATTCAAACCCTTATTTATGCCCCTTTTGCCTTCATTTTCCCTATTCCAGAAAAATTTCTCGGTAGTTATATGAAATCAGATGCACAGAATCTCTTCAAGCTGGGACAAATATATTGACTGGATTTGAAACTCTATAACAAACCAGTTAAGTCAATATATTATTCCAAGCTTCACGTGAAAGCTGAATGGGTGAATTAAAATAAGGCACCATGCATATTTTGATATCTAGACTGAGAAATTTAAAAATTTTGATACAAATTATGTTCATGCAAAATTTCATGGAGATATCTTTATTGGTTAAAAAGTTATGCTCGAAAAACATGCTAAAATTGTCTGGATTACGTTTTTAAATACATATGAAATAGAAAGTAATGATATCTGTCGTTATGCTCGAAAAACATGCTAAAAATGTCTGTATTACGTTTTTAAATACATATGAAATAGAAAGTAATGCTATCTGTTTAAAAGTAAGACTTTTCACTTAAAGTTTAACATCTTAAAATAGGAATTTAGTATCTGAATACTAGTATTAGCAAATGTTTTGCTGCGGATGGCCCAAGGACAATTGGAGTCCCATATCTGGAGTGCAACAGCAAAAATGAAAAAAAAAAAACTGCAAATAAATGAATAATGTAACAATTCTATCTATGAAAAATCACATATTTATATTGATTAATGTAAAGAAATATATGAAAAATATGTTGTTGAATATTTTGATGACAACACCACCTCCTAATACGTCGTTGAATACATCCACCCTTGTTTGTCAGGAGTGCAACATTTGAAGTTTAATAAGTTGTTTTTCCATGTAAATTGATTTCTAATCCATGTTCTTTGTTTCAGACAACATTTCATCCAAGAATGGAGCCTTTTTCAGACACACACTTATAATTCAATTGAGGTCAATGTTTCTGTTGTCTGGAGTGCAACAGTATTTCTAGTTTATTAATGCTTATGTTTAATAGATCTTGGATATTGTTTTCGTCTCTGTCTCTCCATCACGATGTGACGCGAACTACTCCTACATTTTTTTTGAAATTAGGGTGCGGGGGAAATATCACTCATTGAAAAATACTAAAGCTGTCCAACTGCCAAAATACAACATTTATTATTTTTTCCTTATTAAAAAAAATTAGGTTTCTTGTTACAAGAACGTTTGGAATATCGAACGACGGATGGCAAATGATGGCAATTGTTCTGATAGGCTGCAAATACGAATAGTGAAAGAAAAAACTATTTACTTAGGCTCATCGATAGATGTATACAAACTAGTTATATTGTAAAAAGAAAAAAAAAATTAACAGCACGAAAAGTCATAAACTTTTACATTGCCCGACTTCTTGCAGTTTCAGATGTATACAAACTAGATATATTGTAAAAAGATAACAAAATTATACTGCACGAAAACTTTAACATTGCCCGACTTCTGGCAGTTTCAAACAGAAATTATTGAACTCGACTTGAGTGAAATGTTTCAAAAAGATTATTTAAACATAATGACAGTTTGAAATTAAATACGCACTGGTTATAGCTTACAGTCTCTTTATCCTCATTTTCAGCATCAGCCGGTCTTGTGATGGTTTCAGATTTTGGTCTTTTGACCCAAAATTTGGTTCCAGGATATTCGAAACATCTCGCAATATTTCATTGGATGTTCGCCTATATTTTGTGACGCTGTTAATGGAACGGTGGCCAGTACGGTCCATGATCTCCTGCTCTTCAACTTTGGCCTGATAAAACATTGTTGCGCAGGTCCTGTTTCCCCAAGTGATTTGAAAAATTGCCTTTTCAACCTGCATCCTCGCACATACGTTTCATTAAAGTTGACAGTTTGTTTATACCTATACTCTGCTTGCTAAAACCTTTCTTCCCAGCAAAAGGGCGTTTGTAAAAAGGGATCACCACCTTCATATTTTCATTTTGTTCATGTGCAAGTTCCTTATACTCTCTATAAATATTGTAGAGGTTGAGGTTATTAAAAACGTGCTTTCTTGTTTTTGCAGACATGTCGCGCTGATTCAATTCTCCTGAACAATAAATATGTTGTATGGAAATTTGACAAAATAACAAAAAAATGGTCTGTTAATATCATCTACATACTTGGTCCCTAAGACAGCAACTATTTGGTTCTTGGGGGACGGGATTGAAACTATACATGTTCTTCTGAATTATACTCGAAACGAATGGAGGCGTTCAATCCATGGGTTTCGAAGTTCAATAATCCTTTTGAAATTGCAAAAATATTAGAAGGGCAGGAAAAGAAATGTTTGTATTGTGAATTCAGTATTCTATTCAATGACAAAAATTAACTTCTACCCCCCCCCCCCCACACCCCCCTTACCTTCCGAGACTAAAACAAGTTTTGCACAACCGCCTCTAAATCACCGGTGAATCAATCCTATGTAAAAAAGGGTTATAATGAGAATCCAGAAATAGGAGGTTCTAATGAGGCTCCAGAAAAAAGGAGGTTCCAATGAGGCTTCAGAAAAGGGGGTTCCAGAAATAAGCATCTTGTGGTAATCTATATTTGCATGAATTTTGCACTTGAAATAAAAAAAAAATCTAGAAAAAGGGGGTTCCAGAAATAAGTATAATGTAGCAATCAATAGTTGCTTGAATTTTGCACTACAAAAAAAATTCAGAAAATTGGGGAGGGGTCTAGTGCCTGGACCCCTTATGGATCCACCATGCGAAGTTCCGTACTACAAACATTATTTTCTAATGTTTTATGCTATGCT
This sequence comes from Modiolus philippinarum, assembly GCA_002080025.1. Taxonomy (NCBI): domain Eukaryota; kingdom Metazoa; phylum Mollusca; class Bivalvia; order Mytilida; family Modiolidae; genus Modiolus; species Modiolus philippinarum. The sequence goes on along the minus strand of MJUU01057938.1, from coordinate 4,125 downwards.
AAAGAATTCATGTTGCATTTTCTATACACATTGCGCATTTTAGCAGAATTCACATTAATTTTCATATTGGATAAATTTTGAGAGACGGACTGACAGACAAAATACTTGAATGAAATATTCTTCTCAAAGGGATAGAATAAGTGACGCATATGCTTATTTTTCTTAGTTTTATGAACCAGAGGGATAATATTAAGTGAGGCAGTAGTAGAAATATATCATTTTAAGAATAGAAACCCGAGTAGTAATGTTTTGTTTCATCAATATTTGTCAACCTGCATGTTATGTTGATGGTCTACTCGATCTGCTTGTCTTGTATATACAAAATGTATGATATTTCAGTCCTGTTATGCAGTATTCTGCATCTGCATGGATAATTTTAAAAAGTTCAAAGACTGATTATATACACTTTGTTTATTGTCGGCTAATAGTTTAAATTGGAATTCAAAATAGAAATTTATAGGAACCTACAGTAGAATAAATAATGGTACACGATCCTAATTCATAAACATAAGGTGAAATGATAGATTGATTCGTTTTCTCTAGTTCCTCCTACGCTGAAGATTAATCTCTTTCTGTGCATTTTTTTAAATACGAAAATATCTTATTTAAGTCATCACTACAGAAGTTTCACGGCCGACAACACGATCTTGTCGATCGTTACGGGATATCTGTTTCCCATATGACAACAGATCTTTCCCTCTACAACTAAAGTTTGTTTTTCCTCTACCGCATTTGACGTTACTACCGAAGTTGACATGTTCAACACAGCGGATGTCTTATGAGAAACAGGAGATGCTTACTCTACCGGTACACCTGATCTCACCCATGGTTTTTATTGGGTCCGTGTTGTTCATCTGTATATGTGTCTTCATTTTTCTCTTTTGTCCCGTACTCAAGTGATGTCCTTGTTTCTTAGTGTTTCCGATGCTGCCTTTGTCCATGGATTATTCGTTCTTTTGACTGACGGTTCACTTTTAACTTACTTTACTGTTTTTTTTTTTCTTCTTTCCTATTTCTTTTAAAATTGGGTGCAAGGATTTGACTTCAAACACATGCGAGCATTGCGGTAGTATAATATTTATTTTTTTAGATAATATAGGGAAAATTTGGCTAGCATATGCTGCTGATCACATTTGTCAAATAATAATATTGTATGTTTTATGTTTATACATACATGCTTTCAACTTTACGGGTAAAACTGCATTTCAGAATAAAGATATTGTTAATTAATTTTCAAACACTCCTCAGTGACGTAAAAAAGCAAAATTTGAAGATTTTAGAAAATGAAATTACCTTTGTAGGTTTTGCTGGTACGGCCCGTAAATAATATGTATCTAGTTTCGCCGTTTTCATGCAACTCAACTGGTAAAAGGCCAAGCTCTTGTGTTCACCTAGCCCTGTAAGCCCAATGAGTTTACAATTGTAGAAAAATACTGTATTCAAAAGGAACTGTGACGTTTCATTTCGAAAAACACCCTTCTGCCAAAGTTTTTCTCGTCCTCGCTCTTGATAGGGTCTGCTTGCTTAGTAACTGTACCAATGCCTTGTGCTGTTAGTTCCGAAATCTTGGTACTCAATGTTTTACAAATTTCATAGAATGCAGCGTTTTTCTCGTCAAGGAATTTAACATAGTTTCCATTTTCCCTCATACAACTCATTAGTCCTACACAAAGTCGATACAATGATTCCCGTTGGTGAGGAGCACTGTCCTTTCTCCTTACTTCCATCACAAAACGACTAAGCCATTTGTTCACGTCATAATCAGTCATTTGTCGAAATGCGCATATGCAGAAAATAAATTAACAGTAACTTCGGTATTTTGATATTCAATCACATCAGGGATTTTGAACTGCGTTGTTTCAAGTCGGTATTTACGCCACTCGTCAAACGTTGTCCTACTCAAACTGGTATTTGTTCTGGTGTTTTTGCTTTCCATTCCCTTTATAAACTGCGATATTTCCATGTCTTCAACTATGGGTCCAAATCAGGACGATTTTTCCATTCTTGAATCTTCCAGTTTTACGTCATTCACTAATGCCAAATCCATGTCAAAGTTACCGAGGTCGGACGCACTTACTTCCCAAGCAACATCATACATATCTACTATCTGTGATACTGTCAACATATCTAAAAGATCGTAATTTTCTGGGTTACTTTTTACAGCGTGTTCCGCTTTCATTTCTACCGATTCAATAGCTCATATGTATTGGTCTCGTGGAATCCACTATGACGTAATGCCAACTCGCCCATAAATGTTTCTGCTTCAAACAAATCGACTGCCTGAGAGAGAAAAATATCGTCACTCCACATCTTGTCGAACTAATGATTTCAGACAAATCTCACGTGATGTCTGGTCGGGTAGTATTGTGGTGTCAGTATATCAGTAACATGGGACACAGTAAAGTGTTCTTGTGAATCATTTTATTATAACTAGTTTTTGTTTGAAAACAGTATTTTTATTTAATATTGTATTTCTTTGTTTCTGTTAATATATGGAACAAACCACTTACCTAATGATATTTTATAGGTTTTCTGCAAATGACACCTCGACCCCTCATGGGTTTAAAAATAAAACTATGGTGTTTTTTAATAAAACCTTTAAAATACTATTAGGTAACTAACACTTGTTAACTCTTGCTACATATTCTTCGCACATAAAAATTTCATCATTACGATCTCATGTAGTTGTGAGTTGCTTGGCTTTGTCTGCTTATTATAAAAAATGAAAGGAAATGCAAAAAAACGTACTTAAACAATAGTAAAAAGTTGTTTTTAAAAATCACACAGAGCATACTTTTTCCTGCACCATGTAATTATCCAAGTTTATGGTAAGCGAAAGAGGCATTGCTCAGATCACATCTGACACTGAGTATAAAAATAATAAAAATTCGGACAGACACATTTATTAATAAGTTATCATGTAACAAAAAAAAAGTTCTGAAAGACAGTTAATTTTGGCAATGAAAACTAATAAAATCATCAAACTTTTCTTACAGAAATCTTTGTTGGAACCTGCTTGAGAGGGATGACTGCAAATATAAACGTAATCAACAAAATGTAAAATTACAGTGATAATATAATGTTTTTATATCTGTATTGGCCTTGTTATTAGTCCAAGGCTGGCTGGGGCAAAAGGCCAATACATGCGTTCGAGGCCAAATAACAAGGCAAATATAGAAATAAACACGCAATGATATCTATAAAAAGGGGCAGTAGAAAACCAAGAACAAGGGAAGTGATGTTTTCAGAGTCCAAAGACATAGCAAAAACGGCAACTGAGAAAATTGAAGACAAGACAAGGACGTGAGACAGCTACAGTGCATGGAAGTAACAATTAATTGAGTAAACTAACATGACTAAGTTACATTTTTACACAACACAACAAAAATATTTTATCATTTAAACGTTAATGTAATTGTCATTTTTTGTTATCTGGGGGGTGCATACTACATGTATAATTTCAAGATATCTGACAATCTGTCACCGTGAGCCTACGTGACATTCAGTTTTTAAGCCATAATATCTGTCTGTAGTTTAACAAGATATTAACGTCGCATTTGGAAAGATCTTGATAGCACCATAACGCGTAGTGTTGACTATGTGAAGACGGTGTATGAAGTAATCACGAAATGCAGAAGCTTATTAGCTATGAGATTCAAATTAAGTGAGAACCAAGCTTGATGACTTCAGTACAAACAAAATGAAAACAAAACTATTGTATTGTGGGTTGTTTATTACCGACTGACACTGAATTTTACAAAGTTAACTGTGCAATATCGTGCAATATCTCGATAAAAGTAACTAGATAAACATATGTGTACAGACAATAGAACAGTAAAATATTGTATACCAATCTACATTTATCATGCAAACGGCAAACTGCATGGTTTAAAATCTCAAAATATTTATTTAAAAAAGACGTCACGTTTAGTGCAAAATAAAAGATAGGCTTCTTTTCATCCACCTGTTGTCATTATAGTGTCTGTTACCCGTTAAAAAGAAAAAAAATCATTGAAAAGAAATCATCAAACTGGATAGCATCAAGAAGTTTTGTCTGGTTGCAACATGTTATGTTGCGTTCATGTTCATTTGTTTTTTGTTTTTTTTTTTGTTTTGCTTTTTTTT
>MJUU01057936.1:197368-207911 GCA_002080025.1 Modiolus philippinarum | reverse complement strand
AAATTCAAATTAATTTACAATTTATACAGTGAGTACATGTAAATTATGTTTAAAAGAATGCATTTCTTCGTGATTTAATACTATATTTCGTGTAGTTTGAACAATACAGACAAATGTTGAATGTTTATTGAGTGTCCTAATTTTTGACTTTAGTCGAACCTTAATTGATTACATCGGGAAACAAATACCGAAACAAGAACGAGGAAAGGGGCAATTCTAAAATCACGGCAATTCACACCCAACACGAATTGAGACAGTATGACAAAGACAAAACAAATAAACAAAGATGAACAAGAACGCCACACAACTAAAGCACTAGCAGTGTGAACCCCTATAAAAACTGAGGTATCACCGGGTGCTCCGGAAAAGCATCGGGTAAGCATGATATGCTCCAGGCGTAGCACCCGTCACACTGCCAGTGAAAACTCCGGTTATTTAACAGTCCGGTAACAAACTCTGGATCTACCCAAAGATATCTGTTCTCATTTGTGAAATAGAAACATTTTAACAGTCTGCCAAACCATAAAACTTCTGTAGTGACAATTGCAACATTGAATGAACATACCCTTGATGTATAAGTTTTTGAGACAGTAATTTCGCTCTGTTGACAAAATCGCTGTACGTACTACAGACACGGCAATAGCGAATGAATAGTGAAATGTACAGGCCATATGCCGGAGATGTGGGAATATTACTGCTCAAAAACGGGAAGTTTACTATTTGAAAGTCGAAATCATCACGCTTGTTGTAAAGTTTTGTTTTCAGATGTCCAGAGTTGTCAATGTAGACGTAAAGGTCCAGGAATGATGCTGATGATGGTCTCTTTAATTTTGAGTTCATTTGGGTATACAGATGAAGGTTATCATTAAATTATGGAATTTGTTCAATTGTTCAATGAAAAAACATTATCTATATAACGGAAACTGAAATTAAAGGATTTGGCTATAGAGTATTGTCTTTTTTTCTGAAATAGCCCTTGTATGAACCTGGCTTCATACTAATAAAAAAAAACAAATCTGCTAAAAGCAGCGCACAATAAGTCCCCATAGGTATTCCTATTGTCTGCTGGTAAACTTGTCCTCCAAATTCTACAAATATGTAATCAATCAAGAATTCCAGCATTGCGATGACATCCTCCTCTGTATATTTTTTTGTGTGAATCAGTGTGATTTAACAAAATAGGTTCCATCTTTACCTATCACTAAATATGAATATCTTCTTTCATCTTTTTGAGGACAGAAAGACTGATGTATTAGATCCCGGAGTACTGACTTTAGTTTATCGTGTGGAAGAGTAGTATAGAGAGTAGAAAAATCAAATGTTTTTGCACTGTTGCAGTGGTTGAGTTCAGTTGAAGATAGATAATCTAATAAGTCTTTTGAGTTTTGAGAAACCACATCTGATTGAAACGAGTCCACATTTTGTGTCCATCATTGATTTTATCTGCACTGATGAGACATAAGTTGTCGAAATGCGCAAATGCAGAAATTAAATTTACAGTAACATCGGTATATTGTTTTAAATGTCCGATGAAACTGACAACATTTGAAAAAAAAAATCTTTTCAACTAATCATATCGAAACTCTATACCAAAGTTCTAAGCGATCCCACTAGTAAAAGCGGAGAAAGTGAATGTTACAGGAATAATTTTTCGGACGGATGGACGGACAAGGTAAATGCAGAATACTCTACTCTCTATTAATTGGGGTGTAAATATTAAAACATAAAAGAGCTGTTAAAAGTAATTGAAAAGGGCTTAAAAATAACGCAACATCAGCTTAAACAGTCATTGGCATGTGTGAGGTACTCGTCAGTTGTATGGACAACAAAACATTCAGGACTTTCGATTTATACTTTTGCAACATGCGTTGTCGAAGTATTTTTCTGCAGGACAGGGATTTCTTCAACTTAAGTATTCTACGTGTTTCACTTTCGTATTGGAATTTTCAAATTATTAAACAAGGTAAACAGAAATATGGCTTGCATCGATTGTCACCAGAAACCTTAACCTAAAAAGACAGCTTGATTAATAAATTGTTAATGCTTATACAATCTTTGGTCTTTATAAACTGTAATCTTTATGGTTATGGACTCTTTTACTTTCATATCTAATTTCCATTAATTTAGAATTTCTGTGATCAGCATGAAAAGCAAACGACCATTTTGTTTTTACCTGGTTCCCTATTGTTTTTACCACATTCCCTATTGACTTCCATCTTTTGTTCTTTATAACAACCATATCAGTAGATATTAAGATAAGAAGATTATTTTTAGGATTAAAAAAGATGATCATGGTTCATAAATCACCTGGATGTTTTTGATAGAGCATGCAGGTATTCTCTTGGGCAAAACACCATGAAACATAATCATCTCGTAATTATCTCGAGACTTAACGTTTCAATGGATTTACTGCTTGTTTTGAAAGAAAACGTCTTTAATAATTTATATATACTTTTTAATTTATTCATAAAGTAAATACTTAAGATTGCTTTGGAATACAAACTTGTCGATGAAAGTTAAGGACTAAATTTCTTTTGATCTACCATAAAGCGTCATACCGAAGAACCAAGATATTGGTTCAATATAAAAAGTCATGTCAAACATCATAACTATGCATCATTTTCATTGCAGAACTAAAATTCGCATACGAATCCATCAACTGAAAACAGTGATAGCACTAGTAAATGAAAAGTCAAATGAAAAGTCGAGACATATTTGTGCGATGCTGGATTTTATAATCTTATATATATTTAGCAACAATAGGTATGATGACCAACGTTTTTTTAATGTATCCCTCAATTTATTATTGTACATAAATTAATAAAGAAAATTCGGGGAATATTGTCATTGGTTCGTCCTTATATTCATTCGTCTGGGGTTTAATTTTGTGATGAATTCTTGCATATATGTTGCAGATACGCAGTAAACTTTTAGGGTTTTAAAAGTCGGCTGTGGTGCAAACAAGATTTTAAAATTTCAGATGGTGATTCCAATATTGATAAATTTCAAGGAACTTTCACAAACCACATATCATTTTTTTCTCTTGAATTCTACCTTCGAATGTAACAAAGGAGATAACAGTAAACATTTACAATGTCTGAAAATTACAGACTGTCACATGCCATATAATCTGCCAGGGAACCACACAGGAAAAATACAAACAAGGAAAAACGTAAACAACGATAGGAACTCGGGACAGCCGGACTTGGTACCGGCACTAGCAAAAGCCAGCGGTAGGGTTAACCCAGTTTATGGGTACCCAAACATCCGTTAAATTAGCTTTGAGATCTAGTGACCTAAAAAATTTACATACATACTAGCTTCTCACTGATACTGCCGATGTCTACTGATATATGATGATTCTTGACAAAACCCTGGGGGAAGTTTCCAGTGTGATTTTTCTTCCGTAGTACGACAGTGTTTCATCAGCAGAATAGGCTCGTTTAGCTAGCCGGCAGATAAGCGGCGAGCACCCCTTGACCCATTTTTCAAAATTACGTATTGTCATATTCTCTCCTTTCAAGATTTTGGTCATGGAGTTAGTGGCCTACCTGTATTGGGTTTAATTTCTGATGTTATCATACTATACGGAGGCGGGACAGATAAAGGGATGGTTTCGGTACCTATAAACCGGTTTTACCCTACCGCTGGCTTTTGCTAGTGTCAGTACCAAGTCCGGTTGTCCTGAGTTCCTATCGTTGTTGACGTTTGTATTTTGTCGTATTTGTGTTTTTCCTGTGCATTTCCCTAACAGATTATGGCATGTAATTATAATTTTCAGCCATTGTTAATGTTTCCTGTTGTCTCTTTTATTCCATTAGTTTTACCATGTATGTTTCATGTGCAATTACTCCATATTCTTCATTGTTTATATAAAGCTTGAGTTTTTCTCTCCTACAGTGTGGATTCCGCAAAAAGATTCACCATGCGTCATGCAGATGTATTCTCTTTATATAAACCGTTTATGTTGTACTAATTCTTGAGAAAATTTCTCATATGGATATATTATTATATTAAAAAATTCTGGCATTTTATTTCTTTTAATTTCGAAATGTTACTTACTACATTTTTATATTGCCCACACTTTCATGCTATTGACTCGAAGATTACTCTGGTTGTTTATATATGTTGCGATTGTCTTCTATTGGTTCTTTAGTCGGGCATTTCAAGATAAAGAAGAACACAAAAAAGCCATGTTGTGCCATTGCTTATAGTTTAAACGTTTATTTGCAGAGAATTTGTCTCATATGCATATATAAAAATCGTTTCATTATCTATGTATTATATTTACAAAATAGGAATATTGATTATCTTACATGATTCAAGAAAAGGGAAATTAGTAATAGTGAAATAAAAATAATCCCGTTTATCATATATTTTAGTTATTATTTTGTTGTAATATTTTATTGCCAAAAAGAGACAAAAGGATTGGACAAGTTGTCACAACTTATTTAAAGTCCTCTCCTTACATAGATATATTGTACATATTGTTACAATAAACAAAAAGAAACAACAAAACACAAGCAAAAAAGGTGATACTTCTAATTAATTTACATTACTATACCATATAATTAAAAACGCTTAGTTTGACGAATATATATGATTTTACAAGAGTCAATAATTATTGTTAGATCCAGAAAATGGCAGTATTTGGAATCATTGTTAGCTTTATTTAATTTCAGTTATAGCGGGTAAATAATGTCTATATAATCTATATATCAATAGTAAGGATATCTTCAATATAACTGTTGTTATCATAAGTTTATCACTGTTATGTATTGTTCCGTTTTGAAGTTTTTTCATGAAGTCTCGTTCGTAACAGAAAAGAAAAAGATCTGCAATTAGAGTTGCACAATTTGTACCAATGGGAATACCTATGGCCTGTTAATAAATTGTGTTGCCAAAACGAACAAAAATATTGTCCATTAAAAGATTAACTGCATTAATCATATCATCACATGTCTAGGAACAATGATTATTGTAAGAAATATTAGAGAAGAATCCTTGCTTTTTGTTAGAGCAAATGAACTGCAGACCTGAAAATTTAAAAGACCATTTCATAAGTTGTTCCAATTTGGATTTAATCAAATTATGTGGACGGATAGTATAAAGGGAAGAAAAATCATAACGGTCGATGGATGAGACTGGTCTTTGAATTGATTGTAGTTTGTCTAAAACTCCAAAAGTAATTTACACCAGAGTTCTGATAAGTTTTTTTCACAGTATTTAATAACGAACTATTTTATACAAATAAGTGAACTAGTTAAATGGATGGGTAAATTAGTAGTAAAACACTTACTAGATGCCGAAATAAAACGATGTTTGAAGGGATTTTTGTGAAGCTTCGGAACCCAGTACAAAGTAGGTAAGATTTTATCTTTATGTGGAACTTTAAGCATTTTTGTATCCTTATAATGTTGTTTGGTTAAGGTATTTTCGTCCCAGTTGGTACGTTTTAAAGTTCGTTTTATTGGACATCTATAGCTAATTTATGCAAGGAAAATATCTCGTGTATATCCTCTTTCACGCAAAGAATATAAGTTACGTCCTAGCTTTTCTGGATTTTTAATCAGTTCCTGGCATTTTTAATCATTTCTGTCAAAACGAGGATTAATTGTAACATAATTTATTAAATTTATAACTAAAGAGAATACACAATCAATTACAATAACACTAATAAGGATTCGGAAACATGCTAATAAAGCTTATGTTAATCCGTCTCCTTGCACACGATAAAGTAGTAACACATAGTAATAATATGCATGCTTGTGACATTTTTCATAATAACATATTATATTTTATTTTGAAAGAAAAAACAACTAAATAAGTGTATTTATATAAGTTTATAAAGGAATATATATATAAATCATATTTGATTGACAAATCTCTTACTTTTTACAATGAATTCTTGCACCCGTAAGAAAATATCTTTATTTTGATCAATATCTTAAATTCCTGATCCGTATAATAGCAGTTCAAAGTCAACAGGACAATTAAAGGAGAAAAGAAGTTCTGCATACTTTGGACATGTAAGCAAAATAGGCTATAGTTTCTAATCGACCACATGAATAGTTAGGGGAGTCCACCAGGTTGCGAATGAAGAGATGCTCATCAAGTGGAATACTTCTCAGACGCAGCGAGAAAAATGAGGAATTAGAAATGCCCTTTTGTAATACGCGGTGTACGAGTAACGCCATAGAAATCAAATGTCCATATCTATTATAAAACTTCTTAAAAATATTCAACAACGTATAAAATCTGTAATCCTGTTGCAAAAGTTTGGCTGTGATAGTAAGGTTACGTTCATTAAAATCGTCAAGAGTACGACAAACTCGTGCGAATTATACCGGTTGCGAAATATAAACCCCGTAGGATGGAGCTAGAGGAATGTCGCCATCAAGAAAAGAGAAATTAGTAATAGTAAAATCAAAATCATTTATTTTACTAGAGTCAACCCAGAAAAGGTTAGTATTTGGAATCATTGTTATTGTGGTCATAGAGTTAGTAGTCTACCTGTATTGGGTTTATTCGTATTTTTATTATACTATAGGGAAACGGGGCAGAGAAAGGGGAGGTTTGGGTACCCATAAACCGGTTTAATCCTATTCTATCGATAGCTTTTGCTAGTGTCGGTACCAAGTCCGGATGTCCCGAGTTCCTATCGTTGTTAACGTTTGTGGTTTGTCTTATTTCTGTTTTTCCTGTACAGTTCCCTGGCAGATTGTAGCATGTAATTGTAATTTACAGCCATGTGTTATCCACTGTTTTACAATAGCTTTATTTCATTTCAGTTCTTTTGGGTAAATGATGTCTACATAAAACACCAGTCAAATTACAAAAAAAACCAAAGTTGCATAGAAACGATGCTGTACACGTGTTTCAAGGAGTAATCTCTTATCAAAAGCATTAAAATCAAATAATATGGAAAGCTATAATCTAAAAATAGTTCAAAAAGTAGTACTCAATTCCGAAAATATCGAAATAGGAAGCCAAATCCAGCACCAAGGACATCTACCGAGTGTCATACACGGAATGAAGCCCCAGTATTTTAAAGGAAAACACGCAAGGTAAATTTTTCATGTCAGACAAGTCTGACTATTGGACTGGTGAATACCATCGGGGACCTCTGGTCCACCGGCAGTGGCATCGACCCATTGGTTCAAAATACCAAAAAAATACATTACATAAAAACAGTAAAATTCGCTATGCTGTACATGCATAGTTAAGTTCAATATTCATAATCTTTTAATCATAATCCGTTACTCCTTGAAACACGTGTACAGCATAGTTTTGATGAAACTTAGGTATTTTTTGTAATTTTATAAGTTATAACTATAAGAAATAATACCGACATAGGATAGAACAAATTTTATTCACCAATCATGGGCCATTTCTGGCATATAACAATGCATGTCAATACATTGAATTAATTATACAAATACAAGCAAAATGTAAACATAAATCACCAGCCATTACGTGTACAACGAACAGTTTCTAACAAAACTGATTTGTTTCTTATATAATCATCTCTCAATATCAAAATTGTAAATAGACCATGGAACTTACTGACTATTTATTTCAAGTTTCCAACCTCATAGTGCACATCAACAGTAACATGCATGATTATTGCATGCCAAATGTAAATAGTAAATGTATATCATTTGCAAATTTGTTAACAATATCTGTATTTTCATTTATCATCAACCAAATAAGTTTATTAATGTCTGATGATTTTTTTCAGATTTTCACATGGCTCTAGTGCATAATCCATGAATAATTTTCTTACATTTTCATTTGGACATTGAATTTCATTCTCTTTGTCATTAATTTTGCATACTTTACATTTTCTATCTAATACTTGTAATTTTTTTTGATATCGACCCCTCTCAATTTCCAAAAAACGGGCACTTATTCAAAATTATGTAAATGTTAAAAAAATGCATAACAGGAAACACCTATATAATGGCTGAAAACCACAATCTACACAGAAAAAAACACGTATAAGACAACAACGATAGGAACTTGGGACAGTCGGACAACGATAGGAACTCGGGACAGTCGGACAACGATAGGAATTCGGGACAGTCGGACTTGGTACCGGCACTAGCAAAAGCTAGCGGTAGGGTTAATCTGGTTTATGGGTACCCAAACCTCCCCTTAAATGCATTTTGTAACTTCAAATTTTTTAATAAACATAAAATATTTCTCTTTCACACAAAGCAAAAGTATGAAATTTTCCCAATTGTTGATTTTTCGTAACTGCTAGACTCCCATTTCGACTTAAATTTGTCAATAAGAACGGGTTAATTCCATCACATAATATTTAAATGATAAAGTAGAAAATAGACGCTTGAATTGGACATGTTCACGTGAACTTCCTTAAAATCTGAGAATGGGTCTGCGGACACGATAAGTGTCTTATGTTGTGCATGTAACAAAATTGAAGTCTAGGAACAAGTCAAGTCCAAAATTATAACGATCAAACCTCTTGTAAAAATTTCAGACGCAAGTATACATTACACTTTATAGACCATGGAACTTACTGACTATTAATTTCAAGTTTCCAACCTCATAGTGCACATCAACAGTAACATGCATAATTATTGCATGCCAAAAGTCCTGTATATCTTTAAGTAATTAAAATCTTCATTCACATTACGATGGAAAACAGGCGCCGTATATCCCTTAAAACACAATCCTTGCCAGAATTAACCAATGTCTATACGTATTTGTTTCTTCAGTACAAAACTTGGATTGGAGCACTGGATTGGAGAGACACGAATATTGACAAAAAAATGAAAAATGGAAGAAGAATTGAATTATTAATGTCTACGCACGGCAGGTCATTTTTGGCGTAAACTGTACGATTCTAAACAATTCAAGGTCTAATAAGAAATGGGAGGGGAATCACTTTCTCCTAACTTTTATTACATAATTTTCACATAAAGTATCTTTATTGCGATTCATTCGTTGATAATTAGAAGATTTACATTTAAATTGTTGACTTTCATTCATTACGTGTCATTTGTTATAACATCCAGTTCTATTCATCACGTCATAAGTCAGACTTTGTTGCCATTTTTATATTTTAATATTCTGTACCGAGTGGTAGTCGGAGTCGTGACAAAAACAAAGACAAATTGAAAAAGACATCTCATGTGTATCAGCGTCAAAGGAAAACAAACGTGTAGTATAAAGAAAATAAAAACGAATTAATTTCCTTTCTTTTTCATAATAATTGTGTGACTTTGGAAATCAATGCGGATTCAGAGTCCGAAAAAAATCGGGGGTCTATAAAGTAAAGGTCATAGAAACCAGAGGCTCACGTGAGCCAATATCGCTCACCTGGTGGCTACTGATCTAATTAAATCTTCCCAAATAAATAATTAATCTGAGGTGACAGCCATTAGTTTTATGATTTGTAGTAAATCAATCATCTGGTAGATAACTGTTATTATTATTTTCTTATATTTTTTTTAACTCCTGTGATTTGTGAAATTGTGGTCACATGATTTTGTATATTTAGAGTTGTCAATAAATTGAAGAATTGACTTAAAGTATTGACCTCTGCTAAAAAAAGATAAGTAATTACATAATAAGGGATAAAACACGAATTGACTTGATGAATTTACTTTAGTATTGACCTACCACTAATAATTGATCTTTACAGTTTTTTTTAATTAAACTAAAAAAATTCTTTAATATGATAAATTTGTCTACACTAATGTACAAACAAACATATTGTGTGTTCCATTACTAGAAAAGTAAATGCAAATGCAAATAATAACCAAAAACAAATCAACAAACATCATATAAAATTTTTGATTTAATAATGTAGTTCCTATAAAAAATCTGAAAAATCGGAAAATAATAAAACTATTATAGCCTATTAAATTCTGTCAATGGAGAAATTTATTGACATGAGAAAAGTATACTGACACTCGGACTACGTCCTCGATCAATATAACTTTCTCATGTCAATAAATTCTGCATTGACCTCGTTAATAGGCTATGATTGTATATAATGTCAATTTGATGTCAAAAATAAACAATCAACAGCATTTTCCCTTAGGGTCAAATGTAAAACTAAGATCTGCAGTGGAGCCATCTCGGGTCTACGATCTGCTGTACATTTGTTTAGTGAACATCATGTTACCATGCTTAGTTAATATTAACTTGATGAATGAAACGGTTTTCAAGAATTTACAAATGACAACATTTTCTCATGGGGTCCTATTTCAAACTACTATTTACGTCCTTCCTTGTAGGCTCAGAACCGGAAATTTCAAAAACTTACAATATATAATGGCGAGACATTTTATTTGTCCCTGATATTAAAATTAAATACCAGTATTATTATCAATGCTCCGATGGAGCTGGATCTCGAAGCTCTGAAAATGTACACGTGGCAAAACTTCATCCAAAGAACTGCTGCATACGTCTGCATGTATTCCGTAATACGTGAAAATATCGTATTGTGTGATTTCGCAAGTCGATTTCATTGCTATAAATATATGCAATACACTGTCACAGGTAAACAAAT
>MJUU01057936.1:155071-197230 GCA_002080025.1 Modiolus philippinarum | reverse complement strand
AAAACACAATGTATACGATTTTGAAAGAAACTTGCGCACTATATTTTATCGGAAGCACGAAGATCATCTTTCAGAGCTGTTAATAGGTTTGAAGCCTCACGTGATTTTTTCTTGTCGTTTTAACATCTCTCCAGCCATTTCATGGCTTCGAGATAAAAATTACAAGCTACACATCATTGCACCACCATTTCTATTCAAATGCCAGTACCAAGTCAGGACCAATTTTTTCCGGTGGCTCTACCTGATTTTTCTTTTTGTCTATGGACTTCGGCTCTTGACAATTAATTTCGGTAATTTTGCTATTACCCCCATTTACAGAAATGCCAAAGCTGTAGTGATATTATTTTTGTTTTCAATAGGAGTCTGTGACAAAATGCATGGCCACAATTATGGCAGAACTATGTTTAGCTTTCAGAACGTCATATATTTCCTTACAGTTTTTACATTTATAAACAATTAGAACTCCCATCAACATTTGATCGATCTTGACATCTCCATGTATTTATCATCAGCTAAAGACTTTGTAGCTCATAAACCATTTGTAAAAGATCCTGTTTATATAAAGGTGTGAAAACACCGTGTTTTATATGAACAAAACCGGATGTGCTCAAGGATCGAACTGCGCAGGTGGAGAGCGTTGAAAGATGTGATGTACTATGTATTGCTA
This sequence comes from Modiolus philippinarum, assembly GCA_002080025.1. Lineage (NCBI taxonomy): Eukaryota > Metazoa > Mollusca > Bivalvia > Mytilida > Modiolidae > Modiolus > Modiolus philippinarum. The sequence continues at coordinate 196,563 of MJUU01057936.1, read as the reverse complement.
AAGACACGATGCACACGTAACAGATTTTTCTGCCACACTCGATGGAACATCTGTTTCTGTGCCATTCACATCTTTTCAATTATCGAACCTTCAGCATAAAGTTCTTATCATAATTTTGACGTGATTTCCCAAATTGCTGATATATTCGAAGCTTTGCACATCTCAGCTAAATAACATCTTTCATCAAATTTTCCTTTTCTTATCCAAGATAAATTCTAAGAATGATAAATCTAGCATATAAGTAATGTTTCTATGATTGTTGCAATTGAAAGATATATCAAATAATATTCCTGATATTCCTATATTACCTTAAACTGTGTGGCCTGCACTAAGTATAAGAAGGTATTTCTCCTCATGGCACCGTCCCTTGATACTTTTTGCAGGCTATACACTGTCTGACCTCTTTCTCTTTTTTTTAATCTATTATATGCCACAGGATATAATATTATATGGCATCTTTATTTCCTTTAACTTGTTGCTGTTCCTACCGGTATCATTGCTAGATCTATGTAACCATCATAGACAGACCCTGTGCATCGTCTCATGGTGCCTGCTGCATCTTGTTCTGTATGTGAATGCGTTTTATTTATTTATTTATTTTTGTTTTAAATCCAAACATGTTTTTGTTTGACTCGGGGACTGAACCGTTACTTTAAGCTGTAGGCTGACGACAACAGTTTAGTTAGAGGGTCTACAAAATGCCTGTTGTTGGAATACCCAGTTTATGACTGTTCTATTATAGCTTTGCATCTTAATGTGTTTTCGTCTTTGAAATCAGTTTATATTTGCATGTCCACCTGTAATACATTTTTAATTTTTCGCTTTCTACTCTCCATTTCATCATATGATAATTAACTCTATTTAACAAATGAAAGGATATGGAGTAAATGCAAATGACACAAAATCTTCACAAATAAATGGTAAAAACCAAATAATGAAACAAAGCTTTGATTGTTGTTCTTCATTTTGAAGTCTTCAACAATAATTTTCTTTTGATTGTTGTTCTTCATTTTGAAGTCTTCAACAATAATTTTCTCAAAAAATTGTCCTACAATAATATATTTTTGCATAGTATATATCCATTGATATTACAAGATGTAGCAATTTGTGATGAAGTAATGGCAATTATTATTGACTCACTATTTGACGGAAATTATAATAGACAAAAAGTACAGCAATTAAATAAATTCTTTTGTGTTTACGAGGGATATATGTTCGTTATTTGTTCCAATTATACATTGCCTTCATTCTGTTATCGTCCAATGAAAATATGCCTTTGATGCGGACCTGTAACCCGCCATTTTGATTAATTAAAAATGACACATTGAAACAAAGCCGGCGGTTGACGACTTGGGAAGTGCATATCTTTCATTTTATGAATTTCAACCTTCTCTCACAATTTAACGACGTGCTGAGTTCAGTATCTATCATTTACAAAACCAAAATAATCCGAAATGATTATTATTTGAGCATGAACCAAATATAAAACTGAAGGGTATTAGCCGGATTGTTTATATCTTTACCATGATGGGTTACTGTAACTGCAGATACATTAGTTGTCGAAATGGCAAGCCTACAGAAAATTCCTTACTTTATACATTTTTTCTATGATAAAAATACCAAAATTGCAGTGAATTTTAATTTCTAAATGGCCATTTTTGACCACTTATGTCTCTTCGGTGCAGATGAAATCATCCATAACATGAAGGACCTAGAAGAGACGCACAAGCGAAATTAAGGTTTGCTTGCAGCAAAAATATTTAAAAGTAAAATAACGAACTTTTGGTTGTACAGTAAAAGCAAAACCATTTTCAATATATGTTTCTAAGTTTTAAATATGTCATACATATTGATCAATTCCACACAAGTATGTTTAAATTAGCTATTTTGGCAAATGTCAATGATAAGAGTAAGTGAAAAGTGACTAATATACTATTTTGGCAGAGTATACCTACTATGTATATCACGTGACTTGGAGGCAGGGCTATAGTATTTTTGAAACTATCCGTAATTATATAAATAAACTTTTCATTTGCTAAATAAATGTACATTCAATTTAAGGTTCTCTTCATTTCATTTCACGATTACAGGATCCATCTTAAAAAGATATTTTGAAAAATTTCAAGATGCCATGCAACTGTTTGAAATATAGGGAATATAGGAATTTTAACTGATTGTAAGTAAATGACAAAGAACATATACTTTTTTAAATTAAAACTGTAATTAAAAGATGATAAATTATTGAAACAGTCAGCATAATAATAATGATAACATAGTGTTTAACAATGACTATGCCAAAATAGTGGCCAGTGTTAAATACACACAGTGCACTCCCCTCCGGCTCGTATAATATGGAATCAACCCTGACCACTATTGTGGCATAGCTAAACATATTGAAATATTATAAAAAATAAATGTGTCAGAGTTATTTTTGTAATCGAGCTATAAGTTATCGACCTTGTTTTTTTTTCAGACACACGTTTTCTAGAAATTTGTGGACAGCAGACACCTCTGGGTTTTTGCTTGATTTTATACAGACAGTGTTAATGGATGGAAAAATGACAAAATATGCCATTAAATGGTAAATTCTCCTTACTATTTTCATAATGACACTTTTGGAACGAAAATAGGGATCGTCCTGCAAACCGATAAAAATATTATAAAATGTGAAGTGGCGAGACATCCATTGCCAAATTGACCCATTTTAATTACCCTAACGTACAGTTGAGAAATGATTTTGTTTTTAAAATTGTATGAAGAAACAACAACAGTATTTTACAATAATAAAAAAAACTGAGTCTGTGACTCTTTGTCGCTGACTTAATAATCAATGGAGTATTGGCAATAAATGCCTAATTTCTGGATAATATGCTACATACTACCGTAAACGTGTTCCATTTTAGTACATTTACAAGTGTACATTTATTACCACTGGGTCGATTTTACTGCTGGAGGATGGATTGATTGTAATCATCATCTCCACTTATTTGGTGCTTTTTTGTTCATATTTTATGTTCGTATATGTTCGTATTTTGTTATTTATTACCACTGGGCCGATGCCTCTGCTGGTTGACTGTTAGTTCCCGAGGGTATTCACCAACCCAGTAGTCAGTACTTCGGTACTGACCCGAAAACCGATTTTATTAAACCTTGCAATATCTAAATTTTATAAATTTTTGTTTAAAACTAAGGAGTATCTCCCTCATGCATAGCTCTGTCTTAGATTAACTTTGGCTTTTCTATTTAGATCCCTTTGGTTATTTGTTCTCCATCAGCTTTTACACGTTTTTGTGATTGGACTCCCAAAATTTGGTTTTATCTGCACTGATGAGACATAAGTTGTCGAAATGAGCATATGCAGAAAATAAATTAACAGTAACTTCGGTATTTTGTTATTTATCTATAAACTTGCAACATCTAAATGTGCAAACATTTTGTTGTATACTCCACGAACAAAGCTTTTTCCTTAGCTAATTCTATTTTCGGCGTTTTATTTATTTCTTACCTTTCAGGTTTTATGCATTGAAAAGACATAAATTGCCGAAATTGGCATCAACAGAAAATATATTAACAGTAAGTATTTAGTATTTCATTCTATCCTTATCAATTCAATTTTAGGACCTAATGTAATTTTGAAAAAGTTTTTGACAATTTACCATTGTAACACATGTTTTTTAAAGTTTCGCTAATTTTACGAATGAAATTTATGAAGACAATGGAATGTTACATAAAAATATCTTAATGATATTAAATATCGTATTTTAGGTCGTTATAAATCATTGTTTGAGCTTTGGCATGGGATTCGGAATCGTAAAAACAGTCCGGTAAAAAATGTGACGAAATGGCGCCAAATGGCACGTGCACGATGTCAGTTACATTGTCAGAACCTCTTTAAAAACTCATAATACCAATTCATAGTTTACAGACAGAGGCAGCGGTTGTTTTCCACATGAATAATGGCGTTTTTGTGGACTTTGTATGTATACAATTTGTCTTAACGGTGTCAGAGATTAAGGAATTATCAATAAACTTCCAACATAACCCAATAGCAGAAACGTATCTAGGCCATGTGAAGTATGTTTTATCTCCAATATAACAATAAATACATCAAACGGTTAGTAATGCTATAACATTTGTCCCCATTAGCTAAAATACCTATCTACACCTTGAAGAAATCTTATAAAAATTAACAATTAATTATAGTTATTACAGAAAATGTTCAACAGGAAGGAATTAATTAATAATTTACATGTTTTTGTATCATCTTCAACAGTTTTATTAGTCTTCCAGCAAATGCTCAGATTTACAACATGTTTTTGAAATTTCATTAAAAAATCACGTTTTAAAAATTGCTTGCTAAGCATCAATATATGTTCAATACTAATAAACAAAACAAAACATTGGTTATATCAAAATGATTTCTATCAATATTGTTTTAATTTACATACGTCATTATCTGTAACAAAAGAATTTGGAATTGACAACACGACAGATCATCCATACTATCAACAAAAACTGAAATTTTAGAAAATCCTTTTGTCAACCATTTTTTAATCAACCATAAATACCGATGATGCGCTCGCCTTTGAATTTAGCACCAAAACTACAGGGTATCCACCATACAAGGAACGAAATATAGCCGCAGGCTCTACATGGCAGGTTCTTATTGTTCTACTCACGAAATATGCCAGCTAAAGAAGATATTCCAAGCTAGTGTTGTTTATAAGATGTATTGGAACTCAAAAGCTAAAAAAGAAATGATCTTCTCCAAAATCTGTAAGATTTTCAAACTAAAATTTATGCCAAATTTGATAATTTCAAATTGCCTATTGTGAATTTCCGAATTCCTGGGTAGTCATGCATATAGGGTTCCATGCAACGTCTTAAAACTGACACCTCGAAAGTCCATTGGTCGCCATCATGAGATGATCGACCAAAACATGTAACGGTCTCATGATTTATGACTGACTTGTTTTCCTCAGACAAGATCTAGTACTGAGTTGTCGGACTTGAATCGATAGTGGATAAAATTTAAATATCCAAAGCTCTTCCTACGTCAGATATCTGACTAGGAAGAGCTATGCACCTTTGTTTCGGAGATATCTGACTAGGAAGAGCTATGTACCTCTGTTTCTGAGCTATCCGACTAGGAAGAGTTATACACCTCTGTTTCTGAGATGTCCGACTAGAAAGAGCTATACACCTCTGTTTCAGAGATATCTTATTACGTAGAGCTATGCACTACTGTTTCGGAGATATCTGACTAGGAAGAGCTATGCAACTCTGTTTCGGAGATATCTGACTAGAAAGAGCCATACATCTCTGTTTCGGAGCTTAATAAATTTATTGTATTGAATATGTATTTTTTCTCACATGATGGGAAATGAATGCATTGCATTATGTCTTTGCCCTGTTGCCTCATTCGATAGCATTCCACATGGAGAACATATCCATGCTATTTTAGAGTTGTATCATACTTGTAATTTTGTCAAAATTCAATTTAAAAGAAAAAGTATGCTACGATGAAAAACGGATGTGCAGTATAATTTTCTTATTGTAGGTGCTATTTATCAACAGCAAATTGGTATATCAATAGGCACGCATTGTGCTCCTCTACTCGGAGATTTGTTTGTGAATTTCTTCAGGAACTCGTATAAAAGATGCTAGATCCTTTAATATCGCTTATAGATATATTGTGGATATTCTTTCTATTAATAACGCATCTTTTACTAAATGGATCCCATCAATATATCCTCCAGAATTAGAGATAAAGGAAACGACAGAAACCACATGAACTACATTTTTATGCTTAAATCTCGATATTGACGAAAAAATGGTCATCTCAGTGCTAAAATTTACAACGCACATGGCGATTTTAATTTCAGAATTATCGATTTCCATAGCTTGGACAGTAATATTCCAACGTTCTTGCTTACGGAGTGTATGTTTCACAATTGATTCGTTATGGGATAGCCAGCGAAAATTATTCAGAATCAAGGCTTCAAGATATTTCGTCTCATAATACCACCATTAAAAAGTTGTTTAATAGATATCAGTCCCTTGTGGAAAAATTTGAAGTTTCGGTCCGATCTGTGATTCATGATTCTATTTTTTACATATTACTGGGATGATTATTTCTTTTTACTGTATACGACCTTTCAATGGCAATTGTTGTTGGGTTACTATCAGACACTACCGCAATGGAAGGGGATATTTGGCGCGCAATGAAACCGGTTTAACCCATCATTTCTTTTGAAATATCTGTACCAAGTCAGGACCATTAAGGTCTAAAATGTTCCAGTGTATTTCCACATGCTTGGTTTTTTTGCCTCTTGGACTTCGGCTCTTGACAATTCTATTAGGTAATTTTGTCGGACTTCGGCTCTTGACAATTCTGTTAGGTAATTTTGTTGGACTTCGGCTCTTGACAATTCTGTTAGGTAATTTTGTTGGACTTCGGCTCATGACAATTCTGTTAGGTAATTTTGTTGGACTTCGGCTCTTGACAATTCTGTTAGGTAATTTTGTTGGACTTCGGCTCTTGACAATTCTGTTAGGTTATTTTGTTAGACTTCGGCTCTTGACAATTCTGTTAGGTAATTTTGTTGGACTTCGGCTCTTGACAATTCTGTTAGGTACTTTTGTTGGACTTCGGCTCTTGACAATTCTGTTAAGTAATTTTGTTGGACTTCGGCTCTTGACAATTCTGTTAGGTAATTTTGTTGGACTTCGGTTCTTGACAATTCTGTTAGGTAATTTTGTTGGACTTCGGCTCTAGACAATTCTGTTAGGTAATTTTGTTGGACTTCGGCTCTTGACAATTCTGTTAGGTAATTTTGTTGGACTTCGGCTCCTGACAATTCTGTTAGGTAATTTTGTTGGACTTCGGCTCTTGACAATTCTGTTAGGTAATTTTGTTGGACTTCGGCTCTTGACAATTCTGTTAGGTAATTTTGTTATTACTCCCATTTGTCAGTATGGATGTAGGATGATCAGGAAATACATAAATAAAATGAAAAGTACTGTTGAAAAATACTGTCATAAGTCGCCCTGCATGTGTGTAGGAGGAAATGATAACAGAAAAAAACCTCTGTCCAAAATGAATTCGGTGTAGATTTAACCCCTTTAGGATATTTGTTTTCTATAAGCCCATTCAGTTTAACCACTATATATCATACCACGGATATTTTTGACCCATTATGAATTCAGTAGAGTTGTAGCTCAATCATATACGCCCTTGATTTAAGTATAGACATAGACTTCAATACAAAATAAAAATTTTCTACATAGTATGAAAATATATTTTGTTAATGCATTCATGAATCCAATAAACCAAAATATGCGTTAAAGCTGACAGAGAACAAATTATCAATAGATTCTTAATATAAAAACGAATCAGCTAAGGACAGAACTATGGATGAGGTAGATACTCCTAAGGTTTTAACAAATTTTTCTTAAAATTAGATATTGCAAGTTTTCAAATGAAATTGGTTCCAGCACCGAAGCACTGACTACTGGGTTTTTGAATAACCTCGGAAACTAATAGTCAACCAGCAGTGGCATCAACCCAGTGGTAATAAATAACAAAATACCGAAGTTACTTTCTGCATATGCGCATTTCGACAACTTGTGTCTTTTCAGTGCAGATCATATCAAAAACCTTTGGAAATCCATAAACCGAAATATGTGCAAAAACTGATAGAGAGCAAATTATCAATAGGTCCTAAAAAGGAAAGCCAAAATCAGCTAAGAACAGAGCTAATGAAATAAAAGGGACAACAGGAAACTATACAATGGCTGAAAATTATAATTACATGCCACAATCTGCAAGGGAACTACACAGGAAAAACATAAAGAAGACAAAAGACAAACGTAAACAACGCTAGGAACTCGGGACAGCCGGACTTGGTACCGGTACTAACAAAAGCCAGCGGTAGGGTTAAACCGGTTTATGGACACCCAAACCTCCCCTTTATCTGTCCCGTTTCCCTATAGTTTAGTAAACATAAGAATAAAACCCAATACAGGTAGACTGCTAACTCCATGACCACAATCTTGAAAGGAGAGAATATGACAATAAGTAATTTTGAAAGATGGGTCAAGGGGTAGTCGCCGCTTATCTGTCGGCTAGCTGAAGGAGCCTAGTCTGCTGGTAAAACACTGTCGCACTACAGAAAATTCAAACTAAAAACTTCCCGCAAGATTTGGTCAAGAATCATCATATATTTCAGTAGACATCGGCAGTATCAGTGAGAGGCCAGTATGGATGTAAAATTTTCAGGTCACTAGATCTCAAAGCTAATTTAACGGATGCAAGCATGAGGAAAATCCTCCTTAGGTTTTAACAAAATTTTCTTGAATTTAGATATTGCAAGTTTTCAAATAAAATCGGTTTTCGGGCAAGCACCGAGGTACTGGCTACACGGTTGGTGAATACCCTTGAGGACTAACAGTCCACCATCAATCGGCCCAGTAGTAATAAATAACAAAATACCAAAGTTACTGTGAATATAGTTTCTGCATATGCGCATTTCGACAACTTATGTCTCTTCAGTGCAGATCGAAACAAAACATTTCGACAAATTGTATCAGTATATTTAAATGGACAACGTTAATTCCAAAATTAACCAAAATTATAAATATCCCTACAAATTGATAGTAATAATCCCAGTTCTTCTTCTTACGTAGTGTATGTTTCACAGTTGATTTGTTACCAAGAGCTTGTACCAATTACTCGGACTCTCTTATTAGGTATAGTTATCTCCGTGCCCGCCTTTTTAATCATGGTTTCAAAAAGAAAATCCAGCTCATACGATCATTAAAAATATCATTCCCCAGTGGAAAAATTTGAAGTTTAGGTGATTCAAGATTCTTCTTTTTTCATTAAGTTCTGGGATGAATATTTCATTATCATAGGATTGGGAAACAATTACAATTGGTATAATTGTTGCTCAATCCTATTGTTTTTCTATGCAATAAAATATTATTAAACTAAACATTGTCACGACAGCAAATACTTTTGAGTTGCTACCGGAAACTACCACAATGGAAAGAAAGGTTTGACTTGCCATAAAACCAGTTTAATCCAACTCCTTTTAAAATGCCTGTACCATTTCAGGACCATTGCAGTTTACAACTTCGTTGATGGTTTTGGACCCGTTTTGTCTCTTTGCGTTTTGAATTCCGCCTCCTGACAATACTGTTCAGTATTGTCTTTATTAATACCTTCATTCAATATTATTGATAGGTTATAAAACTGTAGTGTTAACACAAGCTACATCTATTTACTATGTACATTATACAGTTATTTCATGCCTTTGAAGAAAACAGAAAAAAACTGTTGGTCCGGGGTGATGGAAATGACTTGACTATGCTGCCCAAGACCAGAGGCCAAAGACTACAGTTTCAAAGTCCTTTCAACCGTCGAGGGACAAAGAAAAATATTGCCTTTTTACTGAAACGGATCATGTAATAACCGTTTTGTTAACTTATATATTCTAGAGTATAGTAGATAGTACATGTATACTGTACACTTTCATATATAGGTGAAAAATACCATATAGCCTACGAAAACGGATTACAAATAAATAAAGAATCAAAACGAGAGGTATTATATTATATATCTTTGAACAGCAAAAATTGAAAATAATAAATTCAAAAGAAAGATATTACTGCAGAGGTGCTTGTGGCAAGACTTAGAATGAGAAAACAATATACATATTAGTACCACTAAATATCTGCTTCAATATTGGGATGCTTTAACATAAATAAACAATTCGTTATATTGTTAGATAATTAAAATGTAATGAGATTAGTAGCTCTTCAACTATTTCAAGAACTTGAACATTTATAAACAAATGAAACAACAGCAGAGTTTGGTGCTATATTTATCCTCTTTTATCTATAAATTTAGAAACAGAACTGCATTGATCATCTGGATTGTATTGTTTTGTGCTGAAAGAGTTATATAACTTGTCCAGATTTCTATTTACGACAAACATCAACGCAAGATGTAAACCGTGCCTCACATTGTTATATGTTAAACTTAATAGAAATATATTGTCCTTTGCCTTGACTTTCTCAGTTATTATATTTTGGAATATTTCATTCTGTCTGAATTATTTTATCGGCCAATGGTTCAACATATTTGTTTGGACCGTGTAGACGTTTAGAAAGTCATGAATATTCCGACTGTAACGTTTGAACGCTTTGGTCAACTTTTGCTAAAAGTCCTGCTAATTGCAGCATTTTCTACTGAGGATCCATTTTGGAACTAGCACATGCTTACTCTGTACCCAGAATATGTAAATTAGCAGCAACATCCCTGAACATTTGCATAATTTCCAAATTTGAAAAATTGAAATTTTGCTCACCAGGTCTCCGTCTTGTAAATGTTCCGTAGTGCTATTCGTTGTGTTTATTATTCAACGTAGTCTCACTCGCCTTAACAATTACAATTACCAAGAAGGATAACTTAATCTCCCATTCCTGTATTGGACACACAAATTGTAAGTGTTCATAGATAGAGAAATACAATGGTGTTACATTACAGCCTCATCTCATTATTCCATCAACCCTCTCTACTTTTCTAATGCATGAAAGTACTTTTCTAATGCATGAAAGACAGGTTAAAAGAATAATGTAAAACAACTGTATCCAGTTAGCAATAAATCTGAAAACTGAACCATTTATCGTAGTGTCTTAGATCTCTAACAGTTCAGAGTACAGAACTGTTGTCGTATTAAACCTTTTGACTTTTTCGGCACTTTACACTACATTTCCAAATTGCCGCTCAAACAACTAAGTCACTTGATTCATCAGTGCTTTCAATATTCTGATTGTAACCAAATTAGGCGCCGGTTGAAATATATCTGAACACACCACGTTGCAAGATAGTATGATTTTGACACTTTAATTTTTGACAAACATAATTATTATTCACCTTGCCGTCGGATTCATATGGAAAGCTTTCGATGTATGTACTACAGATACCAATTTTTACTTGAAAAAAAAACGATAGATTATCCGACCCTAAACTTAGTATTACTAACCCTAAACACAATAAAAATACATCTGAATGGTCAACACCAATAACCCCTCAATGTTCAACGTGCGTAAGTAATTATAGGTGGCTAGTTAAATCAACAACAACTTTTATTTGTCCATCTTGATGTTCCAAAGAGCAGATTAATTTCAGTTTGAATAACTAAACACTAAACAACGGCAGTAGAATACAGAAGGAACAAGAGATGTGGTTATTACAAAAATCATAGTCCAGAGACATGGCAAAAAGGGAACACAGAACCCCCCCCCCAAAAAAAAAAGAAAAAAAAAAAAAGAAAAAAAACATGGATATTAGACAGCCGCAAGGCATGGTAATATTAAAATAAACATTCTGAGCTAGGGAACTAATAGTTGGAACAGCCATGAAAACCGGGAGTGACATCAGGTAAGGCTAAGAATGTCCTGCGGATCACAATTAGGTATGTTTGATTACATTGATTGGAGATGAAGCAAATACTAGTAGTTATTTCAATTTCCATTGGTATTTGCTTTGCTCCTAATGACGAAATATTCAAACTTAAAGTTGTTGTAATTCTGGTTAATAACGTGGCTTGAAAACCAATTTAGCCGAATGATATAAACCTCCCATTTGTTGAATAACAAAATACCGAAGTTACTGTTAATTTATTTTCTGCAATATATACAAAATAAATGTATTCAAAATCAGACGAAAAATAAATCAAAATAATTTCTTAAATATATGCATATTGTTAAAAAAAATCACCATGCAAACGAATCGGATGTACATGTATGCATTATAGAGTCATATTCAAACAAAGGGGGAGATTTTAGCATGGGGGAAAATCTGCAATATGTACACGTATTACAGTTCTTCCGAGGGGGGGGGGTTTGGATCTGATCCAAAATTTTCTAGGGGAAAATAGGATCAATCCCCCGGGGAAAACTGGCATGGGGGAAAATGGCTATATAACACCGGTTTCATGGCACGCGAAACCTCTAACTGTGGTGGTGGCCGGTTGCAACTCAACGGCATTCGCTATTGAAAGTCGCAGACAGTAAAAAGGAAAAAATATTTTTTCACATTTTATACATTTTTCATCAAATTGATGTGTTTTAGTTAAAGAACAAGGAAGCACATAGATAAGAGGGGTCAAATAACTAAATACCGAAGTTAATGTGAATTCACTTTCTGCATATGCGCATTTCGACAACTTATGTCTCTTCAGTGCAGATAAAATCTAAACGTTTTGAAGACTAGAAACTCAAAGATATTTAAAAACTGATAGAGAACAAATAACCAATATGATCTAAATGTAAAGCCAAAATCAGCTAAAGACAGAGCTTTGCATAAGGGAGATACTCCTTAGTTTTAAACAAAATTTACAAAAATCTACAAAATTTACAAAAATTTAGATATCAAAATAATAGTCTCATAGTACAAAAAGTGTAGCATATTTACACGAAAAGTCAAATCCACGCCATTCTTTGACAAAAAAACAAGTGTCACAAAAGAACTAAAAATTGAATAAAAGAAGGACATGAACTCCACGAAAAACCAATACTCCGTAAATCACAATAAAATTGAATTTGCACCAAAATATGACGTTTGAAAATCATAAAATTCAAATTTTCGTTTGAAACGTCATAAGTTTTCGCATAAAATGCAACATCCGCGTACAACTTATGTATCCGGAAGTTTCAAAATTGAACGAGAGTTACAGACTCTGATGCTCTGGATGTTCGGACATCCTCAAAAGGTAAATGTGTCATCCATCTTGGCGTCCCATGATAGACTAACGGGTAAAAACCCTGTACGGCAATCATAAATTATGAAATGGAAATACATCAGCAGTAAGTTGTGACATGATAATTTAACAATGAAAGGGCATGGAGTTAATGCACATGAGACAAAGACTTTGCAAAGTCCATAATGGTTTTAACTAAACCATTCTGAAAAGCATAAAATTTCTAAGAGAAGCCCTAGACTTTTTGTTGTATGTTGACGAAGATGGACGTTTGAAACTATATGACAAGCGTGATGACTTTACTTCCTAATTGTGAATGTTCCCTTTCCTAGCAGTAATACACCTACATTTCCAGCGTATGGATAACTAAATACCGAAGTTACTGTGAATTTCATTTCTGCATATGCGCATTTTGACGACTTATGTCTCTTCAGAGCAGATAAAATCTAAACGTTTTGAATACCATAAACTAAAAGAGGTTTAAAAACTGAAAGAGAACAAATAACCAATATGATCTTAATATGAAGCCAAAATCAGCTAAGGATAGAGCTTTGCATGAGGGTAATACTCCTTAGTTTTCAACAAAATTTACAAAAAAAAAATAGATATTGTAAGGTTCCAAATAGAATCGACTTTCGGGTCAGCACCGATGTACTGACTACTGGGCTGGTGAATCCTCTCGGGGACTAACAGTCCACCAGCAGTGGTATCGACCCAGTGGTAAAAAATAACTAATACCGCAGTTACTGTGAATTTTCAATTCTACATACGCGCATTTCGACAACTTATGTCTCTTCAGTGCAGATAAAATCCAAAATGTACATTTCACAGTTGATTCGTTACTGTCGGGCTGGTAGTTTGTAATGATTTTTTTTAATATACTAAATCACTGTCTCAAAGTTGCTGAGTCAGGGATTTGTTCAGCCTTTGTTACTCTCATCCCTCAAGAAATTGTATTGTCATCACCATAACATCATTGAAAGATATGACTGACTCACTGACAGTGTGATGCTGCTGTCGACAGAGCAGAACATGCGCACCCTTCTTGGGCACTTTATGTCACTTTTTTATGTTAGTGCCATTGTTTGTCATTTCGTATAATTCATTTTGCAACTTTCGAGACGAGGACAACATTTGTAACTTCGGTATTTAGTTATTTGATAATAATGTCTCACCTTTCTCTGACGGGGAGGCATATTGTTTTTGTCTGTCCGTCCATCCATGTGCAGTCTGTTACAAAATATTGTTGGAACCAATTATCTTACAATTTTGATACCAAAGTAAGTGAGAACCGAACCGTCAGTCAAAAACACGAACAATCCATGGACAACGGCAACATAGGAAACACTAAGAAACAAGGACACCACTTGAGTACAGGACAAAAGAGAAAAATGAAGACACACATACAGATGAACAACACGGACCCAATAAAACCATGGGTGAGATCAGGTGTACCGGTAGAGTAAGCATCTCCTGCTTCTTATAAGACACCCGCGGTGATGAACATGTCAACTCCGGTAGTAAAGTCAAATCCGATAGAGGAAAAACAAACTTTAGTTGTAAAGGGAAAGCTCTGTTGTAATCTGGGAAACAGATGTCCCATAGCGATCCACAAGATCGTGATGTCGGCCGTAAAACTTCTGTAGTGATGACTTTAAGTTTTTGGTAATATACCCTTGCTTAAGTAGTCTATTTGTAAGTAACTGGACTCTATTAAGGAAGTCACTGTATCGACCACAAGCCCTTGAGCAGCAAATGAGTTGTGAGATGTAAACTTCATATACAAAATAATACCGTAGTTGCATAAAAACAGTAAATTTCGTTATGCTGTACACGTGTTTCAGGGCGTAACCTCTCATCATCAGCATTAAAACCAAATAATATGGAAAGCTATAATCCAACGGTAGTCCAAAAAGAAGTACTCATTTCCAAAAATATCGAAATAGAAAGCCAAATCCAGTGCCAAGGACATCTACAGAGTGCCATACACGGAATGAAGCCTCAGTATTTTTTAGTGATTAGAATTTTGATAAAACAGTAAACTTCTATAATACGCAAGGTAAAATTTTCATGTCAGACAAGTCTGACTATTGGGTTGGTGAATACCCACCATATGCTGGTGCTTTTGGAATGTTGCTACAGAAAAAGACTGAAGTGGACTATAGGAAAAGTGAAGTCATCGCGTTTGTCATACAGCCTAGTTTGTAGTGTATCTCTGTTGTGAATTTCAAGGTGAAGGTCAAGGAACGAGGCCAATGTGGAAGTATCTGTAGTATTCTTAATTTCAAGCCCTTTTGGATAAATAAGATGAAGAAAATCACAGGAATGTTAACCAAATGTCTTGCTATCGTATCGGAATGCTTGGACATTGTCATGGAGTTATAGTTCTTTTTAGGTTCAGAGGGAAGAGAAGACATATATGTGAAGAAACATGCTACTAGTTAGAACTGCTTTGGTATTTTCTTAGTTATTCTGTTTGCATCAAATACAATATGGGGGGGGGGGGTAGTGATTTACTGCCTTAATGTAATGTATCTAATTTCCCTCTTTAATGCTATTCACCGTTTAAAAATTAATTTCAAAATGAATATAAAAACATGGGTATTAAAAAAATATACCAAGATCAAATATGTCAGTTTGCAAGATCGAAGTGCAAAAACTGTTACAAGCGAATTTCTTCTGATAACAAAGAGGGCGAAATTAAATTCTTAGCGAAATGGGAGACCTTGAGCAAAAATTGATCTTACAGTAAAAGGGCAAAGAAACAAGCAAAAATGTAAAAAAAGAAAAGATCTAAATATTTAATTACAGGATTAGCAACTTGTGGAACTGAAAGTTGTAACGTCGGCTCAAGATTTCCCACAGTTATTTAGTGTCTTTGAATCTACTTTTCTTAATCTCTTCTTGTACCTATAGTTAAGACAACACTAAAGTCAAGATGGTCCATAAACAATACATTGTCTTAAAATATCACTTAACCTCGGCACTGTTCATTGACCGTAACTTTCTTTGGTGAGAAAAGATGCGTGTCATACTTAAAATTACAGCAATTTTTCTAGCAGTTTGATGTCGCGTCGAAAACAGTGAAACATGTATTTTTCTGCCTAACTGATACATTTGCCGAAACGTTTGAAATGACACGATGGGTTCTCTGGCGCCTTGTGCCTCGTCAATGATATTTTCTACAACTCCTAATGACTTAAACATTGATGGTTTATTGTGTGTTTACAAAGAAAGACTACATCTGACGGAAGTTATACCAGTAACACTAAATGAATTTTTACAACAACTTTGCGTTTGTTTTCTACAAGCTTGCGTAATTTTGTAATTATACATGATTGGTATAGACTGTTTTTTGGAGGTTGGTACTTCAATAAGGGATTTTATGAATGAACAAACGCTTAAAGCACAAAACGGGCACATGCTGGAAAAAAAATTTGCTTTGTTTTGTCTTAACTGGATTAATTTTCTTGTCAAAAAACAACTGATGATGTTTGTTTGAAAGAAAAGAACAGGATCAATATATCAATAAATATTAACTATTTACTCTAAAATTGTAGAATTTTTATTTAAAGTGTATTGTTTTTTATTTGGACTAATTAAGTCCTCATGTTCGGCAACGCTTGAGAAATTGTTACTGAGGGTATTCACCATCCCAGTTATCAGTAATTCGGTGCTTGCCAAAAAGTCGATTTATTTGTAAACGGTTTTTGTAACTTTTGTTGAAAACTAAGGAGTATCTCCCTCATGCAAAGCTCTGTACTTAGCTGATTTTGACTTTCCGTTAAGTTTATATTGCTTATTTGTTCTCTATCAAGTAGTAAACATTTTTTAGTTTATGGTTTTCCAAATGGTTAGACTTTTTATTTGCACTGAAGAGAAAAACAAAATTGATAGTAAGTTTTGTAGTTAGTTAAAAAAGACAGCACAATTTTTTATCTTAATTTTATTTTTAGTACCAAAATGATAAGACAGATACATACAATTTCATACAGTACAAAAAGTATAGAAAAAATATATTCATTTTGATGCCAAAAGCAACTTCGGAAAACAGCTTTGGACAGGTTCTACAGGCGAGGGTCGGTAGGTTTTTTTCACTACGATAAAAAATTTGAAGAAGTTAAAAATTTTACAGCTTTTTGAAGAATTCATTCCGTAGTGTGAAAATATTGTAGACTTTTTAGATTTTATGTCAGTTAATGGTAGGCATTATAACAAACAGAACAATATACTTAGTTTAATGTCGACAAAATACACATTATATAGCAATGAAAATCTCTTTTTCCTGAATCATTTCGACCCTCTTCAATTGCATTTTCAACAGTAATAAATTCCCATATCCTTGTCATTCTCAAAGCTACCGTATCATATCATGGGCAATTTATACAGTAAATGTTCTTCAAATGTTGTTAAGGAATTTAAGATGGGCATTTTATGTCCACAGTGTTATACGAACGTCCAGCTGAGTTCTACACAATAAAAACACGGTAAATTACTTTACATTTTTGTGATGTTTTGAAAAGTTAAAAACGTAAACGGCCCTTGTCATCGTTATTTATCAATAAACAATCAATGTTATGAGGTGTTAAGACATAAATGAATAAAAGATAAAGTGAACGGTTTAAACTCTGGACTTACCGTCTGCTCTGACGTATATACTGTAAAGTGCTAATGTTAAACAGATTTCTGCAGCCTGGTCGAAGTGCAATAAAAGGGACAGAGTTAAGTTTTTTTCTCGAATACAATTAAAATTTTGTTTAAATCTAGAAGGAGTATCGACTTTAAATAAAATTTTTGAGTTGAGTTGAGTTGAGTTGAAAGCTCTGACCTTCCTCTGCTGGTAGACTGTTAGTCCCCGACGGTACTAGTATTTATCACCTCATTCACCTCATTCATTTGCCAGTATGAAAATCATTTTTGGAAACAAGAAATATCTAAATATTAGACAATTTGTTTGAGCTTGACACTATCTGTTGTTTGTTTTCCATCAAATTTTACATATTTAAGGACTTCCAAAAGTTTTGATTTGACTCTGCACTGAAGAAACATAACTTGTCGAAATAGCCATCTGTAGAACATAAATTTACCGTAATTTTGAATTTCGATATTACCGTTGTTAATAACTTACTCCTCCTGCCATCCACCCAGTTTTGTTCGCAAGCATTGGAATCAGGGCCTACATCTAAAATAACTTAATGCTGCCTAACTTAAAATTATGTTTGTTGACGATCCTCCATCCGTGACCAGAAAAGACATGTCTGTGGCATTGTAAAGCGGGATTAGGGGACGTCTGGCTCATTGTTGATAGCCTCATGGTGACTTCAAAACGAAGAACAAAACAAAATGCGTCGTTCCAAAAAAAAAACCAAAAAAAAAACAAAGCTTGTCTATACAATGTATGTTTATGCATTAACCTGTTTATAATATACAAAGTCATCGATTTTTCTATTCTTTTTTGTTGGCCTATAAGATGTTTTCGGATCCACACAGTTACTTTGTTTATGTAAGTAACATTTTCTGGAACTTTGGAAATAGTTTTCAACAGTTCCAAAACTATCGCGACGCAATGGGTATTCTCACTCTGTTTTACTCATCGTTTCACCTAGAAGTTATTTTTTTCATTTCGTATTTAAAAACAAATTATTAAATCAATATGAAGAGAAAAAAAAAAAAATAACATACAATGAAATATCAATTTTAATACCAGAGATATATAGATTTTTAGTACTATCCGAAGTGGGCTTCACAATACATTTTGTGTCACAATCTCTTTAAAATATCAACAAAAGTATTTTTAGATATCGAAATTTCTACTTAACAAATATTTTAAATTGATGAATTTGTCTGTGAAATAACGAAGTATCTCGACGTGTGTTCAAACTTAAAGATCAAAAAGTAAGTTGATTAATTTTCCACCTTGATTAAATTTTATATGTTGTGCATAAGCAAGTCAAAGAGATAACAAATTAAAATTTATATGTTGTGCATCAGCAATAAATTAAATTGAGTTGTAGGAGGGTACGTATTTACACCTTGTTGTGCATACATAAAGTACCAAATCAAAGCTTCAAGATGTTGCTATTTTAGAGCTTTGATCACGTGGCAATGATGGTAGATATGAAGATATTCGGACAAAAGATTAAACTAAGTATTTTATTAAAATTAACCAACAATTTACGCTTTAAAGGCAGGTTTACTTTTAAAAATGAAGTTTTATTCTTAAAAATAGTTTAAAGATATTTTCACAGAATCACAATCTATTAAAGAATTCACTGTTTAAATTAATTATTACAGCTATCTTTTTTCAAACCTTGTTCCATATCACGGAGGGTTTATTTTTATTTATCTTTTATTTTTTTTTATTTATTTTTTATTTTTTCATGCATATTATTATTCTATTTTGATTAATTTTATGAAACAAATGCTTTCGAAATGAGCACATCTACTCAAATTTATTACAACGTCTTTACGTATTTGGTATTAACTGATAAATTGTTATTTATGATGCGTGCGTATGTACTTACAAATGTTTAAAAAGAAAAAAATCTGATACCTCCCTCGTCTGGGTTACAGACATACATATATATAAATTTATATATTAACTTGTTACATTAATTTTGTTGTATTGTTGTGTCTGAATTATGAATGTTATATTTGTAATTGCCCCTTGAGGGACCTTGATTCGATAAACTAACTATTATCAGTAAACTCTCTTATGTACCAACAACCCCTAAGTAGCACTTACATGTAAATGAGGGGATAACAGGAAACATCTACAATGACTGAAAATTACAACAACATGTAAAAATCTGCCAGGGAACCACACAGAAAAAAACACAAACAAGACAATACACAAACGTAAACAACGATAGGAACTCGGGACAGCCAGACAGACTTGGTACCGGCACTAGTAGTCTAGCAAAAGCCAGCAGTAGGGTTAAACCAGTTTATGGGTTCCCAAACCTTGTCTAATCATGTCTCAAGTTGACTTTAGACATAAGCAAATTAAATGAAACATCAGTTTGCTGTAAAAAAAATTATTCACGAGTAGCGTCAAAAACAAAACAAATACAAATTACTGTTGTAGTCACTCTAGTCACTTGATGTCTTTAATAATGAACTTTGTTCTTACAACATAGCATATTCAAGAAATCAGTGTAAAGTATGATGGCGTATAGAGGTAAATTTGTGAGGGATTATATATGTAAAATATCGTCTGAAGAACCTGAACCATTTTTCTAATAAAGTAATATCAATATATTGCTTGAACGTTCGGCTGTGTTTAAGTTGTGTTTGCAGTTTTCAATTACACATACCGTGTGTTAAACCAGTTTATGGGTTCCCAAACCTTGTCTAATCATGTCTTAAGTTGACTTTAGACATGATAAGCAAAATGAAACATCAGTTTGCTGTAAAAAAAATTATTCACGAGTAGCGTCAAAAACAAAACAAATACAAATTACTGTTGTATTCACTGTAGTCACTTGATGTCTTCAATAATAAACTTTGTTCTTACAACATAGCATATTCAAGAAATCAGTCTTAAGTGTGCTGGCGTATAGAGGTAAATTTGTGAGGGATTATATATGTAAAATATCGTCTGAAGAACCTGAACCATTTTTCTAATAAAGTAATATCAATATATTGCTTGAACGTTCGGCTGTGTTTAAGTTGTGTTTGCAGTTTTCAATTACACATACCGTGTGTTCACACCATTTGAATTTAACAAGTTTTATAATTCGCGTAGATTCGCTCCTACTTTCTTGAACAAAGTACCTTATATATATATATACTTGTTCTTTAAGAATTTCAAGGCGCAATACTGTGATACCGAAAAGAAATTGATAGAAAACGCATTTTCCCTCAAAATTGCATTTAGAAGGCACTGCAATCAACACGATTTTATATACTTTGACGGGTAGTAATTTTCAACTTCGAAATTACTTCTAACAAACACCTAAAACTAGGATCAATTACAAAATACGAATACCATAACAGCTAGCTATCAATGTTACAAAAATATCAACGTTATCCAATTTATTTCTAAATATCTAGAGAATTATAAATTTTAAGAACTCTTTAGAAAACTATTGAAAATGGTTAATTCCAAGCAAGT
The DNA here is from genome assembly GCA_002080025.1 of Modiolus philippinarum. Classification (NCBI taxonomy): domain Eukaryota; kingdom Metazoa; phylum Mollusca; class Bivalvia; order Mytilida; family Modiolidae; genus Modiolus; species Modiolus philippinarum. The sequence continues at coordinate 175,677 of MJUU01057936.1, read as the reverse complement.
CAATTCATCAAATTTTAAATAGGGACGGTTGTAATATCACAAAGTGTTAATTTGCTCGTTTCTATTGTTTGTGAAGATGAATTCAGAGTAATTTGCTACATCTTACATTCAGTGTTTATTCTTGTTTACAAGCCGTGTCACTAAAGTTTGCATAATGTATTACCGCCGACGGAAGATTATGAAAATGAAATAAGCGAAGAAAAGGCGTCTTGCAGCGTCTCGTTATCACTTTCATTTCAATGTAACCCAGGGGAGGGAAAATTGTATTTAGATCAGCAGAGCCAAACAAGGAGAAATTGTGAATAGAAATTAACCCTTAAAGAGTAAACAAAAATATACGACTCGATGTTGAAAGAACGGATTAGATCAATGAGGAAAAGCACGCTAAGACACGGTTAGAAAAGCTACTGGGAGTTGATATTTTACCAACAATTTCTGTTGAAATTAGATAAGGGAGATGAGGCAAAAAATGTATTGTTATCTTGTTTTAGAAGAAAAGTGGTTTAGATCGATTTCCTAGTTAATACAAGACACAGGTGTCCAGCGTATAGCTAGTCAAACGATTTAATACCTCCGTTTTGTTACAACAATCAAATTATTCCAGTCCTTATTCTATTTTAGTTGTTTTTTTTTTGTTTTTTTTCGAACGACAAAAACATCTTTGAAGTTTTCTAAACGTGAAACATGTGGATTTCATGTTGATTTGGAACAACAGCAACACTATTATCAATGCGTTGTTCCATTTCTAAGCTTTGTCTGAAAAATTATACAGGCCCGTAGATCTGTTTTCCGCAGCATAAAACTGAAGCCACAAGACCAAAGTATGACTGAAAATGCAGGTTTTGACCAATTTTGTGCTTGTTACATGCCGAAAAATAATCTTGCATATATCAAAAATTGAAATTTTTATTGAATTCTTTCTCTTTGATCATAAGACATTTTTCATATTACATTATTCCCCTGAAATGTATAAAACTAATGAGACCTAAAAATGGGGATGGCCCCAGTAAATTAGTAATATACACAATCGCTGGCCCCTCCTCTAGTTGTCTATAAACTGTTTCAAATATATGAATAGCGAAGCAACAACCAAAAATTATAAATCCAGAATACATGGCAAAATACATAAACGGATCACATACAGACATGGTCACATGTACATTCACTCCATATCCTTTTATTTTTCCTATGGAAAGCAAAACAGACAGAACAAAATACAATCGTTACAAAAATTAAAGCTTTATAACAGTCAACAAATTAGTAAGTATTTTGTGTGAAAATTATTTTTAAAAAATTTGAAATTTTAAAGAAGCAACGATTTAAATAGTTTTTCGTGTTAATTTCGTGGTAATCTTTAAAAATTAACCCCATTGTAAAGAGTTTTTGTTCTTTCGTCTATGTATATGTTCCAGACCATACGCGGATTTGGACCGTACGCGTACGGTCCGGACCGTATGCGTATACTCATATGGTCCGACCGTACGCGTATGATCGAACCATACGCGTACGGTCGGACCGTATGAGTATACGTGTACGATCTGCTACGAGTTGGACCATACGCGTATATTCAGACCGCATGAGTACAAAGAAAACGACAGACACTACAAAGTAAGTTACAGTCAAAACTGATAGCACTATAACTACCACTGAAAACCGTATAAATAATTAGGTCTCTATAAAAAAAACAAATTACTAATATAACTGAAATGAAATTAAAGAAGCAGTGAAATAAAATAAAACATTATTACATTTTCCCATAAATTTTAAAGGTAATTTTACATTGAGAAGTTTTTTTTCGCGGAACACTTTTTTGAACACTGTATAATTTCCGCTGTTATATTTATTCAGCCGTCCCGTTACGAGATTTTGAGATTTGCACCCTTTTTTGGGGGGGGGATTGGGGAAAATGTTGTTGTTCCTTATAGGTGGTATTCAATGGTATTTTCCTCAGGATTTCCATACAAGAAGACCATATATTTTATTTCAATTAACATTCCTTTTATTATTTACGAAACACTAATCTTTTTTATTATTTTATCTTAATAAATGTTCAATTAATAAGTCAACTTTATTGAAGTGCAGTAAAGCGAATTCTTATTTTTCTCTGATATTTTCTTTAAAATAATGATTTATAGGAAATCTTATTTGTTTCTTATTATAAGGACTGAATTCATTAAATAATATTGTATACGTTACATTAATTTATTGATATATTATCCAAGAACACACAATACTTTAAAATAGCCAGACCGTATGGGTATTTCGAATAAATACTCGTGTGGTCCGGACCGCACGCGTACGGTCCAAATACGCGCATGGTCTGGAACATATATATGTACACTTATCAAGCTATCCATATAATATGTTTGTGCTTTGTTATTTTTCTCTATCACCTCTTAATCATTGTTCACAATCTAATATTTGGTATTTTGAAATTTTATTGATAATGTTTGTTGGTATCTGAAAATCTTCTTACTCGTTTAACAAGTGCCATTTATTATTGGTTAGTTACCAAGCTATACACCAGCTAATTAAATACATGATAGATATCTAGATATTCTGTGAAAATTTACTGTAAAATTGTTGCAGGTTAATGACAGAAGTTTGAAGACAAATGCCCCCTGCTGGAGCTCACTGTATGGAGTCGGTTGTATAAAAACTTTTTTGCGGCTCATTGTTGATCGTCCGTATCATTACTTTACCATATTGCACAGAATTATGGTACTGCAGTGTTTTTACTAGACACGCTTTGATCTGGTGTGGAAATATTCAAATTTTCCCTTCATTTGTGGGATTGTTAATCATACGTAACTCAGATATTAGAAAGCGGAACTCAGACTGGTCGGATACGTCAACGTTTTTAAACTTTAACAAGCCAGTGACAGACGCAGTGGCGTCCATGAAGAATAAGCGGAATATTCTTTTAAAAATGCTATCATAATGCAAAGGTCATCACCAAGATACTTACATTTCTAATAATACATAAAAGAAGTATTATTTGCTGTCATAAAATTGGAAATTGATTACCAATTAATTAGTACAATTATATATTTCAAATCAATGCATACTATTGTAAAAATTATATATTTCAAAATAATGCATACTATTGTAAAAATTTCACCTCTTTGCATCAAGCAAGTTTCACAGTACTATTGCAATAGTGACTATATTCTTGTCTAATATGCATTAATATGCTGAATACAAGAGTATTGAAATCATCACTATTTCGTTGACAAACAAGTACATATTAAGTAATACGTATTTCAGCACAAACTTAGTGTTATTTCACGCTCTGTAGATATTTCATGGTTACATACATTTTACTTATCTTAATATTGGTAAGGTTTTTTTCCTCCCCGGTAATGAATTGATATTTCAACGATTTCAGTGTAGCATTTCTAATGATGTTGGTTTTCTACGACTTAAATTGTTTATAAATGCTCTAATAAATTCTGTCGTCGCCATTCTGTAATCATATAAATATACAGTCTGGGATGAATCTTAAAACTAAATCAGACACAACAAAATATTGTTCAATTTTAGAAAAAAAAGATACTTGGAAAAACATGTTATCTTGTTTTAAAATAAAGTCACAAAGTGGAAGTTGAAGAATTTATAAAAAAAAATGAAAAAAGTATGTTAAATTTGATATTAAAATTACTGTTTCCAAATTAGCTGTATTTTAGATAAATAAATTAATTTAATAAATATTTTAGAACTTAAAAAAAAAATTATTCGAGATATATGAATGCCTGAAGGTATTATATTACATATTTTTTCAATGCACTACAATTATTTGTTAAAGATTATGACAGGATGTTACAAAATCAATTTCCCTTAAAAAATATTTTACAAAAATTGCAATTAAAGTATAAAAATAACTTTTAATATTTAAATTAAAAGTATCAATATCACTCTGTCTCCGCAACCGACTTCACTTCTAAGTGAAAACATATATTTAATCTTCACTTTTATAGTACATTATCAACTTTATTTTCTACGATTTGAGCGGCTTCTGAGAATAATCTTTAAAACATTGTAAAAAATATTTATTATGAAAATTAATAAATAAAAAATCGAGGAGAAAATAAAACTAGAAATAACATTAAAATACTGTATTATATGTATAAAGAATACTGTTATTTTGCTAAGTAACACACAGAAGTGATACTTATTAAATAAATGACAAGACTGCCATTGATCTATCTGATCGAGGAATCTATTATATTAATAAAATGGCAGATTTGCATCCAAATAAATTTCAGCTGACACGTACAATATGAGATTCTTCTAATTCCAATACACAAAACGTATCAATAGGTCATATTTACTTACTTTACCCATGTCACACATGTCCATACATATACAGTAGCTATACCATACAGATGGATTTTATTACTGGATTAATTTTCTGTAGAAATTGGCTTTAATGAAGGAATAATTTGTAGAAATGTCGATAAACAGTGTTTAATATCAGGAATCAGAGGGGAACTTGACAGTTGGACAACATGAATATGTCAGCTTCGTGTTTATATCATAGATAAAAATAATAAAATGTTAGAAACGATTTATGTCAATATAATTGCTGCATGTTTCCCTATTCCAAGGTTGTTACAATGTTTAATTAATCATTTAATGCTTATACAAAGTCTGTAAAATTTAATTATCTCAAAATCTGGGTCCATATCAATCTTGGGAAATATGATGCATTATAGGATATAATATTAAAATAATTAAGATTTGAAATTAAGATTTTTCTTTATTATTTTCCATGTCTGAACCCTTGCACATCACATGACCCATTTTGAAAAAAAAAACAGCATTCAATAATGACTGTAGATTTTATTTATATTATAGGTTAAAGACAATCAAGACGATGTCTGAATGATCAAGCATGATGAAAATCTTAAATAAAAGGGTAAGGTTATAAATAATTAATATTAAAGATTAATTTGAATAAATAGAAATTAAAGTCACACACACACACACACACACACACACACACACACACACACACACACAAATGAAAATAAATAAAAAAATATTTAATTTTACAAAACGCTGTATGCAAATTTAATGAATGACTTCTTTAATAACAATTCTTTAAATCTAAAAAATAACGAATACCATAATCAAAATTAAATCAGTTTTGTAGATAAATATAAACTACAAATTTTAGTTTTGTAGATGCATATTTTGTCAGTTTCTGTCTCTTCAGTGCAGATAAAAATCTGACATAGAACAAAATAACCTTCAGATTAACTTGTACTGTTAAAGAGGGAGAATCTCCTTTATTTTGTAGGTATATTTATTTCAAAATTTAAAATATTGCAACTTTTCAAATAATGTGTTTTTGATACAACAAATCATATAAATATTTGAATATCTTATTCATTAAACTGCAATGTAATTTTGTCATGAAATGCATTGAAAGGGACGTTTTAATTTGAATGTTCCCTTTTGTATATGTTTTAGTAAGTGCTATCAATTAGTCGTAGCAAAGACACTAATCAAACAATTTTCATTCGTATTATATAAACAAAAGAAACACATGCCATCAAACTACATCAATTATTAATTGATTGGCAAATTTCACTATTGTTTCTGATGCCTCTAAAATAGCAATAATTACAAAAAATAACCTCTGGCTGACATGCGACACTCCCGCTCAAGTACTATAATACAAGACGATTTGATCGATGGAATCCCATCAAAGAAAGTCTTTGATTACTATTCAATAGCTTAAACGTCCATTTTCTTTTTCTAATTATGATAACGAGATCTCGTTTAATTGATCGAGATGATAAGCATTATCCAATCTCGTTTTTCAACGAAGGTTTGCGTCGTGTGGAATGATGAAATAAAACGAATTTACCGAGAGCGATAAAGAATCTTGCCTGAGGAACAGGAGTTGTGGACATTCATAATAGGCAATTATTGTTTTGCATTCGAAAGATTTCTAAACGGAAATAGAAGTAAAACATCTCTGGATTTTAAAAGATAACAGAACGGCTTCCATGTATTAAGACCTTATACTACATTTTCTAGAAGTTTTATTCTGGGCAGGCACAAGGAACCTATTTAGATAATAAAAAAAAGAAATCTGGAACCTTTCTTGGTATAAGAGAAAGGCTAATAAATGTTTCGACTCTTTACTTTTCCAACCGAGTATTATTTAGAAATATTAAAAAGTCGGTGCACTACAAGCCGCTTATAGGACTCGTTTGGTTCGAAAAAGTCTGAGCTAAAGCCTTCCAAAATTTACAATTGTTCGGAAATTAAAAAAAAACATGCATCTGACAAATGTCTTCGTTAGAGTACTATAGTTATTATTCATGAAAATACCATCCATACCTCTTTAATTTTGCTTGACAAGTTAGTGGACATTCTAAAACTGATAATTTCTGTACAATTATTTTAAGATTTATATATTTTTAGCTAAATCAGAGAAAGTTTATTTTGAGTTTGTAATAATCAATAGTCTGAGCAACACATTCGTTGGATAAGGTACAACATAAGCATCACTACAATTGGTGTATATCAAAATATAAGGTTTTTGGCTATTACCAAAGTGTTTGATTACTGGGCAAGACCGAATATAAAGTAAAAAATGATCTTATTTCCTAAATCTAACCTCGTATACTTGTAAAGATTTTTCCCCATGTCCATTTACTCAATATATTCTGTTGTTTGTTCATTTACGATACAAATGTAGTTTGTTTCTCATGCAATGTGGAGTCCCTTGCTTGATGTGTATGCTCTATATATATATATAGTTATGGAATACTTGTTCATGTGGGTGTTTATGGAATACTTGTTCATGTGGGTGTTTATGGAATACTTGTTCATGTGGGTGATAACAAACACAATTGTCAAGAGCCAAAGCCCATGAGGCAAAAAGACAAGGCAAGTGGAAACCATCGGACAAATTGTCGACCGCAATGATCCTGACTTGGTACAGGAATTTCAAAACAAATGGTGGGTTAAGAAGGTTTTGTGGCACGCTAAACCCTTCCATTAGGGTAGTGTCCTGTAGCACCTCAACATCATTTGTTTTTGATAGTTCGTAGACATTTAATGAAATGATCATCCCAGTATTAAGTAAAAAAGAATCCTGAATCAGAGTTCGGACCAAAAAAGTTTTCGATTAATGCAAAATCAAACTTAACATCAACATTGATAGCGTTTTTTGGCTTTCTAATTTTCAAAAAAAAAGAAAGAAAAATCAAAATTATTCTGACCATCTGTATACAATAATGTCTATATCTCCCGATTATATATTCGCTAAATTTTCTTACAAGCAACTGCTGTGGTCGTGTATAACTATATTAAAGTTTGGCCCCTTTGTCTGGCAAAGGATGACGGTGTTGTAAGGGAACTTTGCCTTAATCTTACCATGTTTTGTAGATATTTTATCCGATGTACATTTACCCTATATCCTTTTATTTGATCACCATGATTCATGACGCTATAAATATTGATTGAACATTACAAAACAAAAATAAGTTTTAGCAGTTATACGGTAATGGAATGACACGAAACTGTTTGATATCAACGAAGAATACCATTTTTCAACATATATGATATTTATTTCGCAAAGAATTAGTAAAACAAAATACCTAAATTTCAGTAATTGACTAATAAAATTTATCTACTTTTCCAATGGTAAGACACTACCTATATATCCATCCTGGTTGGGGAAATAAACTGGTATTAACAGGGTAAAATGCAATAGGCGAACAAGACATTACCCCACAAAATGAAGAATAATTTTGTATATATTGTAACAATTATTTTTATTTTACTATCTACGACCTTTTAGTAGCTTTTTAGTTGCTACCGGACACTATCGCAATGGAAGGGAAGGTTTGCCATGTCATAAAACCGGTTTAACCCACCATTTCTTTTGAAATTGGAATACCTGTATACCAAGTCAGGGCCATTGCGGTCGACAATTTTTCCGGTGGTTTCCACCTGATTTATCTTTTTTTCTCATAGACTTCGGTAATTTTGATATTACCCCTATTGAGTATATTTCTTATATCACAGTCTATACTCTGTCTTTTGTGCATATGCCATGTATATTCCCTGAGCTATTTTAAAATATTGAATGATGTATAATTTAATTGAAATAATGAAGCCTAAATATAGTGTACTCATACTTGGGATCTAATTCTTAAAAACAATTTGTGCAGTATATTTCTGTTACTGATCACAACTGTGTCAATGACTTGGTTGAATGAATGTTGAGTATCCAACGTTATTCACCAGCCCAGTTGTCTTATACTTTAGTGCTACCCGAAAAACAGAATGTATTCTCAAACTTGTAATATCTTATTTTGAGTAACTATCTCAAAAAATTTGTCTTTTGTTTAACCCTATTGGTTATTTGTTCTTTAAGGTAGGTTGGTAAATAATTTTTTCCCATAGATTTTGTTTATTTTCAAAAGAAAGTTTTCTTAATGTCTTTGCGTTGAAATAAGAGAATAAAGGTGGGGGGGGGGGGGGGGTCACAGGGCTTGTGATGAATCTATTTGGAAAATATATATTGTGTTAGTTTCTTTAAAACTATCCCATGAAAATCTTTCCTATTTTTTTCTATTTTGTTCATATGTTCTCTAAAGATATAAAGAGTGCAATGGGGTCACTGACTGTTTTCCATATAATTCAGGAATTTTGAATCTATGTAAAATATTATTTTCAGATTACCCCTGTTTTCAAATTTCCCCTTCCAAAATATTTTATTATTAAATTATCCTACAAAGTTTAATTAGCAAAATACACGTAATATCTAGTCAATGAAGGTCCTGGCCTTTTTGTATCACTGATATAAAATTTATTGATTCATTACAAACGTGATGATATATTAAGTTTTATAGGCGTTTTTGTTCATTTTTGTTTGTTTATTTTGTCTTTGTCATGCTGTCTCAATTCGTTTTGGGTATGAATTCCGTGTTTCTGGAATTTTTTATTTTTGAATTCTCTTTACTACTTTTTGCTTCGGCGTTTGCTGATGTGTTTAATAATATTTGCAAATTGTAAAAAGCAGATAATAACACTTAAGAATAAATAGCAAAAACAAAATGGTTAAAGACTACGGATCTTTTTTAATAGCTTTTATACATTTTTTGATAATTGATTTTCAATATTTCATGATTTTATCCGCTTCGAAGAGACATAAGTTGTCGTAATGGTATTGTACAGAAACCCATTTTACAATAGCTTCGGTATTTTTTATTGATTACCACTGGGCCGATGTTGTCCCGAGTGTATTCACCAACCCAGTAGCCAGTACTTCGGTGTTGGCCCAAAAACAAATTCTATTTGGAAACTTGCAATATCTAAATTTAAGAAATTTTTGTTAAAACTGAGGAGTCTCTCCATCCTACATAGCTCTGTTTTTAACTTATTTTGGCTTCTGTTTTTGGATACTATAGGTAATTTGTTCTTGATGAGCTTTTACACATCTTTCGGTAAATGAATTTCAGATTTGATCTGCACTGATTAGGCATTAGATGTCGAACTGGCCATATGCAGAAACAAAATTCACAGTAACTTCAGTATTTTGCTTAAAGATATGATTCTGATTTCAACTACCAGAATTCTGTAAATTTCTGTTCTGATGGTTAAAGTGGACAATTCATGTATATTAATTGCAAACACAAGTCAATTAATGAAACAACGGCAGTAGAATACCGAAGGAATAAAGCACAAGATTACACAAATCAAAGTCCAGAGATAAGGCAAAAGCAAGAACACCAAAAGACGGAAGACCAAAGACACCACATGCCCACAAAACACACGAACATTATATATACAACACAAAAAACTAAAGCACTAACAGTTGAACTCTCAATAATCAAGAGTGACATCAGGTGCTCCGGAAAGGTAAGCATGTCCTGCTCTGTGCACAGCACCCGTCACACTGTGAAATAACGAAAAGACGAATAATATCTAAGAAGTTATTAAAATGAATATTAGTCTTACTTATATCGTACTTATGTTATGTCTTTGTTTCTGTGTGTTTTCGATTTTCGTATTTTCCTTTGAATATTCGTTTTTGGACTGACAGTTCGGTTCTAACTTATTTGCCTTTAATAACACAAAAGTATATTAAATACGGAAGTTTCAAAATTTTGAAAAAATATCGTTTGGCGTATTGCAAAAATACTAGATTGTCATCTACCCTTGTGAAAAACTAACGGCGGGGAAATTTGTTTTCTTATTAAAATGAAACATTCAAAGGGGCTGAAAAAATCGGGGTAGGAGGAGATGGGAATCTTTAATTTTTTTTTATTATGGTCATACCTGCCCATTAGGCAAGTTTCAGATTACTTGACTTGTGATATCCTTAAATAATAACGAGTTACAAAATAGAGGCATTGACTAAACAAACAATTTTAGTTCAGTAGATGAACATTTTGACCATTGATGCCTCTTCAGTACACCGATTTATTCAAATACCAATGCTTTTAGCAAATAATTCCTCTTACACCGGTGCTAGGGGCCGTCTAGAACTTACTATGAGGTATGAGCAAAGCTCATTGTTGAAGGCCTCATGGTGACTTCAAGATGAAGAACAACAATACAAGCGTTGTTCCTTTGCTTGTTTTTTTTACCATGTATTTGTAGAGACTTTGTCTCTTGTGCATTTACTCCATATCCTTTTATTCACCATATCCAAATGATATGGAGCTAATAGAAAAAATATCAAGAATAGTGTATAGTAAATATCAAAGCCAAAGGACAAAGTATTGTCCAGGAATTGTTAGAATTAAAATACTAAATAGTTTTTGTTTTTTTGTCACTCCTGTTTTCCTTATTCAATTGTTTCTGTTGGTATATTGTGGTGGATTTCGATTGTGATAAAAATGTTGCAAACAAAAACTGAAAAAATAAGATGAAGCAAAAATTAAGAAAACATTTTTGTTTAGGTCAATTTTATCTTTTCTGCCAAATGTTATGAAGAAGAATGGACACCATTATATGTTTTATATCGGCTTAGATGATTTTTGATTCCCGTTTAGATCCTGTTTGTTATTTAACTTCTGTCATTTCTATACATCTTTCGATTGATGGTTTTCCAAATTTCTTGATTTGATTTGCACTGAGCAGACAAGATGTCGAACTGGCCATCTGCAGATACAAAATTAATTAATAGTAATTTCGGACTTTAAGTTAGTTATAATAGTGTAAAGCCTAATACTATGTTGAATCCCAGTTAATAATCTGAGACTATATCTCAAGGAGACTTGAATAATCAATTGGATAGAATAGAAGTATCCATTAAGCTACCCTTTTATAAAATCATGCAAGCTTGTCACCCAAATCTCCCTGACTCAATTATACTGCAATTGTAAGTTCATTTAGTCACCGTTGCATATTTTAAATGAATGTCAACTGAACATTTGATAAGGATTGATGAACCGGAGAACATATTGCTACGAAATGAGTAAACAAACGTATTCTTTTCAATGTTTGTTAAACTTTTTCATATCCTGAGTTCCTACTGTTCTGAATAGACTATGTCATGGCAATTCGACTACGCGATCGTCCACAAAGTCTTTGAAAAATAACAAAAGACCTCCTCCCCTTGTCACTCCCTAATCCGAAAGTGATTTGCCGTAGTATAGAAAGCTGTTATCCGTGATCGTATGACTTCAACACTTTATAGAGTATTAACACTGGCATGTTTTATTTCCCATCACGCATTGCGCTCATCAACAAGAGATCGGCAACCAATCTTTTCATGGTCCAATGAAACTGCTCTAAGCTGTAGTATTGTAAATAATATGCGGAATAGGAGATTAATTGAGACGGAGCCACCGCAAAATGTTATATTTTACGTTCTCAATCAGCTGAAAGTGAAAGAAAAAAACTGTTTTTGTATCGGATAAGTTATCTTGTATAACGATTACAACCGGCACGGATGGAAGTGCATTCAGTACAAGTCATCTATACACGCCTCTAACATTGAACTATATATAATCGTCCACTTCTTTCCCACAATATTTCTATAAATATTACCACAACCTTGGTAGTTTTATTATATAAAAACATATGAGATACAGGGTTTTATCAAGTCATTGTAAAATGGACCATTGCTGTGGCACAAGGAGCGGTTAGTTAAGTGCAATGTCGAAAACCTTCGTGCAAAGCTCTGTCCTTTGCTGAATTTGGCGTTACCTTTTCGACCCTTTAGCCTTTTATTCTCTTTCCGCTCTTTCATACATTTTCACTTTAATTTAGCCGAATGTTTCATTTAAAGCTGCATTAAAGGGCCATTACCCTATTCTGAACTGCATTTAACTGTGATTTCTGTATTTAGCGCTGGTTTTCTTCTACCACTCATTAGTTGGATATTTTTTTGCTTTGCCGAAAACTGATCATTTGAAAAATTAAAACAAAAGAATATCTTCCTGATACTAAGTTCTATCTGTAGTTGGTTTTGTTGCTACTTGCAGGTCCTCCAGGTTATGTTTTCATTTGTTTGATAAAGCAACGGCAGTAGAATACCGAAGGAAAAAGACACAAGATTACATAAATCAAAGTCCAGAGACAAGGCAAAATCAAGAACAGCAGAAGACGGAAGACCAAAGACACTACATGCCCACAAAACACACAACCACTACATATGCAACACAAAAAACTAAAGCACTAACAGTGTGAACTTAAGGTCTTCCAAATGTTTCCTTTTTGTACACTGATATGACAAAAATTGTCGAAATGGCCACTTGATAAAGGATGTTCGCTGGTCAATTTTAAAATAAATAGGATTTCAGAAAAAAAGATATTTTGTGTCAGAACCGAAGAAGAAGTAATTTAAGACAAAAAAAATGACATCATTTTTTGAGATATAAGTGATTAAAAATATGGCACTAAACTCCACTCCTCTGAATTTTCATTAATTAAATATAAGCATTGTTTTCCCATAATAAGCAATGAAAGGATATGGAGTAAATGTACATGAGACAAAGTATCTACAAATACAGGGTAGAACCAAGTAGAACAACGCCTTTATTGTTGTTCCTTATCTTTAAGTCAACATGATGTCATTACGTATGAATATGACAGCTAGCATCCTTATTTATTTGTTTGAGTATTTTCTTTTAAGGGAGTACGAGTGTCAGAAATTTTGTAATTAGAAATAAAGTCTGACCTTTCGTTTTGAAGAGCACTACTAATGGAACAACTTGAGCAAAAAATTTTGAAAATCCATGTAGGAATTTTTTAGATATAAGACGTCAACATTTTGGCGGGAAACAGATCTCTCTAGAGTTTTCCTTCAATTTGCATAAGATGTTTATAGGCCCTTAAATATATGAAATTATAATTAGAAGTTGATTAAATTTTATTCACATTCTATTTTATGTATTTTAAAGTGAGTTATGACCAAGAAAGTGTGACCCATGTGCAAAACATTTTAGCACTGTTTAAATGGATAAAACCCGAGAATATAGAATGCTTTTGAAATCCGGAACTCGTACTCCCTTAAATATTCTCTCAAAATTATTTCTTGTCTGCTTAACAGTTTCTTGACTATTTGAAAGGGCTTTAGGATGTTAGAAATTTCTTGAAGAAAAATTTTTACCGGTCATTTAGAAAGACTTTATATTGTACTGAAAATACAACGACAAAACTGGCATTAATATCTGTGTTTTTTTTTCTTTTTTATAGGTCTTTTTCATTTACACCTTAAAAATTAAAGAAAAAATTCTGATTTTTATATTTGTTTTTAAAGTGAATTTTTATAGGGCGATTGTTTTATTTGAAGATTTCGATGTGGCCTTTAAGGTATGAACATGTCTTATTGCATCTTATCCCATCATACTACCACCGGTTGAACCGACATCAACTTTGTGTGCACATGCAAAAATCTTTGGCACGCAAACAATTGACTGAAGTCCATTTGAGGGCTCATTTTTGTGTCGAACTCGTCTGTCCGTTTTGCCTTTCTGAGAGCTATCTTGAGGGCATCTTGTTAAATCGTGTCATTTTCATTTCTTCGTGTATTCATCGATGGAAACAAAAAGCTGCCCAGTTGCTTTAGGAAGGTAACACTACTTCGTGAAGCACTGGAAATGCTTTCATGTAGCCAAGGAACTGAAGTACAATGACATCAAGATGAATAGTGTTTGCGATGACAGCCAAATTTGAATAGCTGTAACCTTTTCACATTTGCAATAGGACAGCCAAACTCCCATAGTTCCTACCTTTCACATGTGCCATAAACCCATTGAACATAAAAGACAAGCAACGAAGTATCCTCATCAGTCAGTCCTGAGTAAGTCTTCGAAGCAGAAGAAATTGTATGTCTCGAATTTCATCAAGATTCGCCGAAATTCAGTTTTTGCAGCATGACATACTTTGATGAGGGATAATAATACTTCGTTTGATGCAGCCCAAAGAACATAAACAGCAACTCCTACAAGATCAACAAGTCCTCTTACAGGTAAAGAATTTCTCATTTCACTGCTTTAACCTACAATTTTCTTCGGGGAAATGTTTTCAACACTTTTCGTTTGTTAACATTATCTAGTTTTTTTTTGTCAGTTTTAGGGTGCTTTTCCTTTTGAAATGCTTTATAGGGTTTAGTATTTTGTTGTACTTTTTATTATTTCAATTCACCTATATAGTATTGACAATATACATCTTGATTGCTTTTTATTTTCTAGGATAGGGTAAAGCAAACGCGAATGAGGTCACCGATGTCCATGTTGGTCAGGAAATGGCTGTTGAACAAAAAAGACAACATAAGGGCCACTATATATAGAACTCTTCTTAAGAGCTGAACGAAGACAGCATATCAGAAGGCCTTCTTCAACTTCACAAGGTTTTTACAATGAGGTCTTGAGAAGGATTGCAGGAAATGGCTGTTGAACAAAGAAAACAACATAAGGGCCACTATATATAGAACTCTTCTTAAGAGCTAAACGAAGACAGCATATGAGAAGGCCTTCTTCAACTTCACAAGGTTTTTACAATGAGGTCTTGAGAAGGATTGCAGGCAGGCTATTTGAGTAGGACACATGGTACATGGTACTAATGGTTGTGGTGGACGCAGACTATAAGTTTCTCCGCATTGGTGTCGGTTCTGATGATTTCGACCAGTATCTTTAAGTGATCAAACTAAAGGAAGGCCTTGAAAGTCCGAATAACATATTCAATTTCCCTGAAGTCTTTATCTGGTGATGACAGTCCTATCCAAGACTACATAGAACGGGACAATGCGTTTGTGATCAACAAGTATCTGATAAACCCATATCTATCAAAAACATGGATCACAATGACAAAATACTCTCAAAAGCCAGTTGTGTAGTGATGAATGCCAATGGATTTCCTTCCAAAATATGTTAAGGCCGGAAATGTGCTAACAACAATGAACTACAGGCCATCTAGATTCATAGAAAATCATCCATACTTGTTTGCGATCTTTCACAATCTCACCAACCTTACATATTTAGCGACCAGAAATTCACTTAGAGCGTCAGGAAAAGGATGTAATCCAAGGACCATAGAGAAACAAAAAAAGCACTTCTATGTGTTTACAATAAAAGAGCAAGTAACACTTTAACTTGGGGCGGAAGGCAAATAAGAAAATATTTTAGGCATTGCTTTACCGCAAAAATTGGTTCTATACCATGGCATGACAAGATGGTCCTGTAATATTCCTACAAATCACAAATACATACACGGGGAGGATGACCATATTATTTACAAATACTGCATTAAAGCTTTCATAAATGGGGTATGGGGTAGTAAATGTTGTTGTTTGAAATTTTATTGATTAAGCCAGTTTTAGTTTTTCACGTAATTAAATAAAGAACCCAACATTTGGATAGTTTAAAAAGTGGTCTTAGAAATGTGGTCCAATACTACTTACAACAACATTGCTTTGTTTGAAAGCATCGTGCTCTCGACATGACGTGATGTATCCATTTAATTGTATGGCTTTTGTGTGTCCTGCTTATAAAGAACTTGATAAAACAATACATCTTCTTGTGACATTCGAGTGTGGTTTGTCTGCGTTTTAAACGGCCTGAGCATTGTTCTTGCTCCGGCTAAAGACATTTCGGGCCATATGCGAATGCAATTCAAACTCCAATAATCGTAAGGGCATCTTGAGCCATTTTGGGACAGTGTGACGCCTGCACAAAGTAAGACATTATATAAGCACCTAGCCATTACATAAGCACAAAGCAATTATATAGGCATCAAACCTTATTTCCGGCGTGGCATTAAAAAGCAATCTTGCAAAATCCAGTTTCACTAAAAGATAATAGTTGGTGTCTTGCTAGATATTGGTCTTAAATAGCGTGGTAATTTTAGTTGTTGAAGCGATAATTGACTATGTTATTGCTACTCTACTTTATACTACTTATCATCTTTACACATGAAGAAGTATTTTTATACTTAGATAAATATAGGTATACTTCATTTACACCGGTACTTATTGTTTAATAACACTTAAAAGTATCAAAGCCTTTCATATTAACCACCACACAGTACGAGAGCTTAAAACGCTTCAATTGACAAACATTTTCAATTAGATATGTGTACAAACATCGTCTTCTACGAAAACTCACTTCAAAGGAGCACTTCACTACAGCGCTGCGTCAATTTGCCTGTTCATTAAGAATCTACGGGGATGTTGTGTGTGGCCGCCATGTGAATAGATATACATACCCGCTGCATCACTGAACTCGTTATTATCCATATTTTTGTAAGTTATTGAAAATAATTAGTTTTTAGTACCCTCCCACAATATTATATCAAACCATCTCTTTATTAAAGCTACTTGTAAGCGATGCTTTGTTGCCAATAACTGTAAACGGAAAGACGGTGAAAATTTGTATAGTACACCTGGCTTCGGTTTAGTATATTTCATAAATAAATGAAAATTTTTAAATCCTTAATGAGGTTTTAATTTCTGATCGTAACTAAGATGTTATGGTGTTATGTATTTTATGTTGGCATCGACGACTTGGTTGGTCGCTGATCATCAGCTATTAAATCAGATAAAAATATTGCCCATTAATTGAATTCAGTCAATTTGATTTTGAATCAAAAATGTTTTAGCATGAAAAACGTTGAATGGCCATGGCCGACGATACAAGGTCAAATACTAGTCGTTCATGTTTTTTTTTCTATATTTTTTGCTATACTTCCAACCTAGCAAAATGGACAAAATAGTCTAGTCCTTTAGTTAGATCATCTGTAACCAAAATTCAGCAATTTTTTAGCTTCTGTAGAAGGCATAATTTTGTAGGTAAATACTATTTTCAGATGAGTTATTCCTTTAAAAAATTACAATGAAGAAACAAAACAGAAGTCAATGATTATTTATGCTTCAGGTAAGGAAATATCATGTGAAAATGTTTAAACATTTTCAGAAATTTCACATTGCAATTTGAACATTGCTGTATATATATCAAAGGGGTCTGGAGATTTGTGAAACATTTGAAACCTTGAATCTTTGGTAAAATAAGGTAATAACAAAATTTCCATACAGAATTGTCAAGAGTCACAATTGAAATGGCAAAAAGACAAGACAGGCGCTAAACCATAAGAACATTGTAAACCGCAATGATCATGAATAAAATATATCCTACAAAATTATCTTCAAAGAGTTTGACTTCTTTTGAAGGTGAAATTTAATCAGTAAAACTAAATATACATGTACCTGAATCCGGTTGTTTTATAAATGGACACGCATTATATGATGGAGTTGTACCGATTTTCCTTTGGTTTTTCGCCTGCCTCGTCGTCTTTGCCCTTTCAATTTTGGCCCTTGACAATTCTGTATGGAAATTTTGTTATTGCCTGATTTTACCAAAGATTCAAGGTTTAGCTCTTATCCATGATCAATATCTTTGAAATGTAAATTAAATAAAGGAGATAACAGTAAACAATCGCAATGGCTGAAAATTACAATTACATGCCACAATCTTCCAGGAAACTACAAAAAAAAACCGCAAATAAAACAAACATAAATAACGATAGGAACTCAGGACTTGGTATCGGCACTAGCCAAGGCGGTAGGGTTGAACCTGTTTAAGGGTACCCAAACCTTCGCTTTCTCTGTCCCGTTTTCCAATATATAGTATAATAAACATAAGAATAAAACCCCAATACTGGTAGCTACTGGATCAAAAAGTATCAAACATCCTAAACAGTAAACAAAAATAGAGGCATGAACTTTTATTATGTGCTGTGTTAGTTATTTTCAGATTTATTCAGTGTCACCTTACTGATACCTTGTGTAGGATTAAAAGAAATGTTATTTAAGAAATAGATTATTGCAAGCGGGCTCTATGCAAATTAGAACATGGGCGGTCAATAGTTTATACCGAGCGAAAGCGAGTTATAAAATGAAGACAATTATAAGGTCTGCCCATGTTCTAATTAGCATAGAGTCCAATTGCAAAAATCTATTTCGATTCTAATATGTTTAACAAGCGTTTTGAACATTTGAAGCGGCTCTTAGAGGGCAAAATTGGGTTTGACACTAGAATAAATTGCATACAAACACACATAAATGGACATAGAGACTCTATATTCATTATTTTATTAATGTAAGTTGCTCATAAGCTGATGAATTAATACAAAATATTGTAAAAATATAAAATACGGATATTTCAAAAATCGAAGCGGGTATAAATGTGAGCTATTTGTATTTTGGATCTATATGACTTCTTAGTTATGTTATATTTGAAGCCAAAAAGAAAAGAAAAGGAATTAAACTCATATTAATAATTTTATTAACGTTAAAAATAAATTTTTTTATATCTAAATTGTAGAGCATGATATGCAACAAACTTAAGATTTCATAACAACAACACATTCGTTGCTAGGTTACGGTTATGTCAATTTCAGTTCCGAGTCTTAAATTTAGTAACTTTTGTAAATTTCCATCATTGTCATTATTTGATGCAGCTTTTGGGTGATTCATTATTTAAAACTTTATTTGCACATGAATATTGAGTGAATAAAATGTTAAACTGTACATTACGAATGTCCTTTTGTAAAAAAAATACGTATGTGCTAAATAATATTGTTGGAATTAGAACATAGCTTTGTTTCCAAAGCTAAAGAAGAGAGTCATATTAGAATGACTTCTATACTTTACATGGTCATTTCATACTTTGTAGCTTTTACTTACACAACGAAATTATACAGAGTTAACTAGATCTTTTCCTTCCTTCTAACATTTATTTTTTTAAACTTTAAAAGGTTTGTTTTTTTTTCTTGATATGTACCATGTATTCCAGTTTCGTTTTATAAGAAAATATAACAATAGGAATAAAGATGCGACGGTTCGATATCAAAATATTCATACATATTAAGAAGAATATTAAAACAATCTGATTGAGGTAGACTGGCTCCTTAATTTTTTGTCAGTATCAAGTCCAAAAAGTGTATTCGTGAGGGCAACTAGTACATTTCTTATCAAACTTTGACATTATGTACGAAAAAAGAAAAGCAAAATAATTGTAAAGGAGACAGAAACCCAATAAATTTTAGGGATATCTCTATATCTTAATTTCATAGATATCACTGTCAAAAACACGATACGTTTCTCACTTTCCATAACGGCTTAATCTGATTAAACGTCCAGAGACGTTTCAAAACTCAGAAAAGTAGTTCTATATTTTGTCAAGATTTATTGATACAAAGGAAACTAAGAAAACAAGCATGAATAAACTTGATAAAGACAGACTTTTGCAGAATGAAACAGAAGCCACAGAATGGAACGTTGCCGGTAGGAAAGGAACAAATTATTGGACCAGACTTTTGCAGAATGAAACAGAAGCCACAGAATGGTACGTGGCGGTAGGAAAGGAACAAATTATTGGACTAGACGTTTGCGGAATGAAACAAGAGCTACAGAATGGAACCCTTGCCGGTAGGAAAGGGACAAATTATTGGACCAGACTTTTGTAGAATGAAACAAAAACTACAGAATGGAACCCTTGACGGTAGGACAGGAACAAATTATTGGACCAGACTTTTGTAGAATGAAACAAAAACTACAGAATGGAACCTTTGCCAGTAGGAAAGGGACAAATTATTGGACCAGACTTGTAGAATGAAACAAAAACTGCAGAACCTTTGCCGGTAGGAAAGGGACAAATTATTGGACCAGACTTTTGTAGAATGAAACAAAAACTACAGAATGGAACCTTTTCCGGTAGGAAAGGGACAAATTATTGGACCAGACTTTTGTAGAATGAAACAAAAACTACAGAATGGAACCCTTGACGGTAGGAAAGGAACAGATTATTAGACCAAACTTTTGCAGAATGAAACAAAAGCTACAGAATGGAACCCTTGCCGGTAGGAAAGGAACAAATTTTTGGACCAGTCTTTTGTAGAATGAAACAAAAGCTACATAATGGAACCCTTGCCGGAAGGAAAGGAACAGATTACTGGACCAAACTTTTGTAGAATGAAACAAAAGCTACAGAATGGAGCCCTTGCCGGTAGGAAAGGAACAAATTCTTGGACCAGATGTTTGCAGAATGAAATAAAAGCTACAGAATGGAACCCTTGCCGGTAGGAAAGGAACAAATTATTGGACCAGACTTTTGTAGAATGAAACAAAA
>MJUU01057936.1:134739-154010 GCA_002080025.1 Modiolus philippinarum | reverse complement strand
TGAAACAAAAGCTACAGAATGGAACCCTTGCCGGTAGGAGAGGAACAAATTCTTGGACCAGATTCAAAAGCTACAGATTGGAACCCTTGCCGGTAGGAAAGGAACAAATAATTGGACCAGACTTTCGTAGAATGAAACAAAAGCTACAGAATGGAACCCTTGCCGGTAGGAAAGGAACAAATTATTGGACCAGACTTTTGTAGAATGAAACAAAAACTACAGAATGGAACCCTTGCCGGTAGGAAGGGACAAATTATTGGACCAGACTTTTGTAGAATGAAACAAAAACTACAGAATGGAACTCTTACCGGTAGAGAAAAGAACAAATTATTGGACCACATCCACTTAAATTATCCGTCAAATATAAAGTTGCTGATAAAGTTTGGTATAAGAATTACACCAGCCTATATGAATTTCACAGCTGATTCGTTATTGTCAAGCATGTTGTTTGTACAGTGATTTTTTTAACAGAACAAAACACTGTTCCAAAAGCTGCTAAGTCGTGTTCATCCTGTTAATTTTGTCCCTCGGGTGATTCCATGGCCGTAATTATAGCGTCATTGAGGGATATGGTGTGTCCCGGGCAAAGGCTGACATTTTCAGCTAAATTCATGTCTTCTCGGATTTGACGATACCGATTATGACTTCCTGGATTCGCTCGCTTGCAATGTGACGGGTGCTGTTGGCTGGGTGGGCCTGCTTGTCCTTCTGGGGCACCTGGTGTCGCTGTCGGTTTGGTGGGGGGGGGTTTGCACTGTGAATGCCTTTCTTTGTTTTTATTTCTGTGCTTTGTGGCTGTCTAACGTTGTTGTTTCTGTGTTCTCGTTTTGACCGTGTCTTTGGACTTTTTGTAAATACTACTCCTTTGTTCCTTTGGTATTGTAATGCCGTTATTTCAGTCATGTACAATATACAGGTGAGCAGTAATGGACATTCGGGCCACCCGATATGATGATGTGACATGAGTATACGATCAATGGTTGTCCTGATGCTTCCGGGAAAGTAAATAAAAAGAAGTACAAAATAGGTTACTGGTATCTTTTCTACAGGAAGGGAAGTACAAAATATTGAACCATAAGCACAGAATGAAGCATTTTCTGTAAGAAGGGATCTACAGTATAGAGTTAAAAAAGAAACGCTTATAATAATTGAAATTTTTCATCATGTCCACTTATGAAAATTAACAATACATCGGCAAAGGAAGAACTGATACAGGAATGAAAGTATAGAACGGAACACCTACTACACATCAAGAAAGGAACTTAAGATAGATAGGCAATGTTGCGCTGCGCAATTCAATCGTTCGGTTAGATTTTGTTTGCGGGGAACAGTCGTTTGACATGTTTTCCTTTGTAACGTCATAATTAATTGACTTATGTGAAACGAAATGTTTAGTCATTTCGCCGCGAATTAACTCCCTTTTCTCTTAAATAAAGTTTATTACGGAAACTTTGTAAAAAATCTCCGTTAAAAGCATGGTTACATATATAATTTTTCGCCCTTTTCCGTAGTTAAGATTATAAACGATTAATTAGCAACAGTATAAACATTCTTATGAATAAAAGGTTCAGTTCCGTTAAGTTGAAGATTGCCTTTCTATATTTTTCCCATGCATTCTATCTAAATTAAGGTGAAAAAAGGCCAACAATTCATAACTTCGACCATGATTCTAGAAAAAAACAAGCATGGTGACCATTTCTTTTTACTAGGAATTTCAAGTCTGTAGGATTGGGTTTGTAATTGTACTGATTTATATAAAAACAAATGGATGTAAATATTAGTTTCTATCTACTTTAAAATACAATATGATTTTATTTACTTACATAGATTTTCTGATGAAAGCGTCCTCCATCTTTGAAAAACATATTAAAGTAAAACATTCCAGAAAAAATAAATGGACGTTAATAAATATCTTGACCTACATCGGACTCGATCACATACAATTTGGATCGTAGTACAGTCGCAGTAAAGGATTTGGATCGTAGTACAGTCGAAGTAAAGGGCCTCGTTAAATTAACACTTGAAGTCCAAATTGCAGAACACTACATATGTTGCCTTTTTAATATTTTGGGATTTTTTGGTCTATTTAGTAGTGCTCTCTATCAGTTTATTGTGATATTGACATTATGATTGTAGTAATCATTGATATATTGTCAATTTGTGTTTTCCGACGAAAATGGATAAAACACTGAGGACTGTTGAGACATCAGACATTTGTAATTTGTATTGTTATTTTTTTCTCTTTTTTATGCATATTTCGTTTTATGGAGTTCCGATTGTTTTGGTTCAATCTACACTGAATATATAAAAGTTGTTTTAATGGCCATATGCCGTAACTCAGTTCACAGTAACTCTGGTATTTTGTTATTCAACAATGTTTCGAAATTCATATAAAGAAAATAAATTGTTATTTGTTCTCTATCAGCTTTTACACGTTTTTCAGTTAATTGGCTTCCAAATGATGAGACATAAGTTGTCGAAATGCAGATATGCAGAAAATAAAATAAACAGTAACTTCGGTATTTTGTTATTCATGAAGGCACATTACGACAGTTTATGTTTCATCAGTAGAGAAGTCAATGTTCAACTAAAGCACCTAATATATAAATCCATACCGATATATTTTATGCTGATCAAGTAAGTAAAAACAGGACCGACAGTCCAAAAAGAATGGTGCAATGACTTTAACAACAGTGTTTTCAGAAAGAAACAAAGACATTACATCAGTTATTTGAAAACTTGCAATATCTAAATTGAAGAAAATTTTGTTAAAAGTCCCTCTTGTATAGCCCTGTCCTCAGCTGATTTTGGCTCTCTTATTTAGATCATATTGGTAATGTTTTCTCTATCATACTTTCCACATATTTCATTTCATACATTTCAAATTGTTTTGATCAAATCTGCACTTAGGAGACATAAGTTGTCGAGATGGCAATATGCAGAAACTAAATTCACAGCAACATCGGTATATTGTTATTTATACGAACAGCAAAGAAAAGACTTACAAATGAACAACACTGATCCAATTTAACATAATCGGTTAGAATAGTGCTTCAGTAGAGTAAGTAACTCGTGCTTCTTATAAGACTCCCGTCGTGTTGAATGTGTTAATTCCGGTATTTCAGTCAAATCCAGTAGACGCAAAAAATTATGTTGTTAAAGGAAAAGATTTACTGTATCAGGGAAAAAATATCCCATACCGGTCCATAAATTAAGTTAACCTTTCCTGAATATCATATTTTGTTGTTGTACATTTGTGATAGATACACATTAGGTAGTCATATTTCATATAATATAGATTTCATCTCTAGAAGTCTTTGTGTAAATTTGTTGATTAATCTTGTATCATCTTACAAGTGAAAGGTTAAAAGTATGCACATGTATACTCTATCTATTTTAGTTCTGATTTATTTGTTTTCAAAAGAATCTCTCACATGGATACAGTTAACCATGAAGGGATATGGAGTAAATGCAAATGAGACAAAGTCTCCTAATTTAAAATTCTGACATTTTATTTTTTTATTACGGAACAACGGCAGTAGAATATCGAAGCCCAAAAGACATGGCAAAAACGAGGACAGAAAAACAATGACGTTAGACACGGAAAACGATGACGTTAAACAGATACAAAGCACAGAAATAGAAAAAAGCCAAGTAAGAAAAGAAATAAAAAATAAGCAAGTAAGTCGCAAGTTGTTAACCTGTAATGGTTTTCTTTTTTCGCCATTTCTCTTGACTTTGATTTTTTTTAATTAACGCGTCGTTGTATCATATGCATTCTACTGTCGTTGTTTGCGACAATAGACCATATCCGAGTTCTGGTATTTAGATTCACCAGCTGTTGTTTGTCCGCCCTACGTCATAAACGTGTCCGCCCCATGTGACCAAGAATGTACATCAACAGCAAAGCTTCATGACGTTTTATGCTTTATGACGTATTTTTTTCTATACTGTGACGTTGTCTGGTAGATCCTGATACTAGAACTCGGATATAGTCTATTTCACATAATAAAATTGCACATGATGCATGTTATGATGGAGACACTTACTCGCAGCTCTTTTAAAAATCAATGCTGTTTAATGGGTTGTATCATGTGGCAGTTGATACGACTTATACATATCGATAGGGTACGCTTCTGTCTTGAATATGTAGCTTTTATAGTTAGTGTTAAATATATTTTGGTAAAGTGATCGAAATATTGTATTATTGTAGGTGTTATAAGCTGCCTATTCTTTATGATTTACACACAGGAGGGGGTATTTTTAAGTGTTATAAATTTCTAGACTTCAGAAACTACTTTTCCAAAATAGTTTTGTATGGTGTCCAAAATTTAGTCCAAAATTTATAATTTGACAATAGACCAATTTCCAATTTTATTTTATGAATGAATTACTCCGAATGACCTGGGGTCAATCGGAGTAAATTGCGTCATGTAACATTGTGACGTCAAAATTTTCCGGGAAAATTCACCAGTTGGAAACTCGTCTATTCCAAGGCAGTCCAACCTACACAGCTACTACTCTTTCCTGGAGGTGATATTACAGAACAATAAATCTGTTTTGATAATTCTACCAATGGTGAGTAAACTAATATCCCCTCTTTTCTCTTTTTCTGTTTGCTAAATTTACATAAATGCCCATACAAACAACGGTACATCTTCAGATCTGCGGCTGTAAAAGAAGGCCTTCCAAAATATTGTGATACTTGCTTTTTACAAAGCGTTGTAAACGAAATGTGGATATTGAAAACCCAAAGATCTAATTGCCATCTAAATCTCTGGATCATTATCACACTATAATAGCATAAAAACCTTTGACTTTTCCAAACTGTATACTTCCATTCCTCATGAATCCCTGAAATCTCGGATGAAAGATTAATAATGTATCTTCCATAAGAACTGTGAACGGAGATATAAGAACAATGTAATACGTAGAGAACAATCATTCTTTGTAAAATATGACTCCGAATCGGAGAATTATATGCAAAGGAAGAAGTGATTCAAATGTTAGAATTCGTGATCTATTTTTCCAGTCCAATGGGTATGAACTGTGCAATTCATCATGAGGCTGAATTTATAGAAGGTTTTCTTCAAAATAAAGATAAAAACCTAGCCCAATCCTTCCATTTGAACTTCCGTTATATTGATAATATTTGGTCACTTAACAATCTTCGTTTTGGTGATTTCCTTCGCCTTATCTATCCAAAAAAGCTCGACCACTACAGATACTTCCACAACGGTCTCATTCCTAGACCTTCATCGTGAAATTGCCAAAAGAAGTAGACTACAAACAGACGCGATGACTTCACTTTTCCAATAGACACCTTCCGTTTTTTGTAGCAATATTCCAACATCATCGGCATATGGAGTTTAAATCTCCCAACTAATTCGCTACTCAAGGGCCTGTGGTCGATACAGTGACTTGTTGGATCCCGGTTACTCACAAATAGGCTACTTAAACAAAGTTAAGACACCCATAACTAGAAGTCATCACGGCAGAAGTTTTAAGGTTGACATCATGATTTCTGCCCCTTTTCGCATATTTTTGTCAAGCTTGAAAATGTTACCTATTCAAGAAAAAAAGCTAAAACATGACCAATCATACCTTTATATATAGCATTCATAATATATAAATTTGTTGTTTCATGCTAAAGGATTGCATGTTTCACAGACGATTCGTTACGCGAAGAGCTAGCACAATGTACATATTTATCATTCGACATGACCGCCTTATTAATCAAGGCTTCACAAAAATCTCGTCTCATTCGATTATAAAAAAGTTTTTCGATATATATCAGTCCCTAAAGAAAAAAATTGAAGTTTCGGTCCGAACTCTGATTCAAGATTCTTTTTTGACTTAATACTGGGATGAATGATCATTTCTTTTAACTGTCTACAATCTTTCAGTGGCAACTGCTGTTAGCTGCTACCAGACACTACCGCAATATAAGGTGAGGTTTGGCCCGCCATTAAACCGCTCGACAATTTTTCCATGGTTTCGACCTACTTTTTAACCTCTTGGACTTTGGCTCTTGACAATTCTGTTCGGTAATTTTGTTATGACCCCCATTTTTCTAGACGTCTTCAAGGGTGGCCAATATCTTGTCCTCGACTGACTGTGCGAAACATTCTTTATTTTTTCAAATTCTTGCTCCAAATTAGGAAAAGGACAACACATTTGCATTTGCCTGTTGAATATAATTCTGCGACTTACAGCCAAAAATCGACCTCATGTGCGAGGTGTTTTAACGTGAGTTAATGATATTATGAATCAAAGGTTTGTGTCCTCAATAAGCAATTTGTTCTATTTCATTAATACCTTACGATAATAACATTCCCGATTTCTACAGAGTTTATTTTTATACTTTATTTAGGTATCAATCATACTGGTATCTGCAATGTTAACTTGGTTATAATGATAATTAATTTATAAATTCTTACTGCATGACATTTTTATAAAAATATTTTTTGTAAAAAAATATCCTTAAACGCAACAAAATTACACCGTTTCATTTTCCTTTTCGTCACTTCTCATGTTCCTGACAAAGTAAAGTTCAAAAGCATAGACTATAGAACACCTTTGGATCTATGTTAATTATTTCTTTGATAATATAAAGGTGTGACATTTGACGCTGGCAGTAAAATAAAGGTATTACATTTACCTGTACGTCATACGTCATTTTATCAAACGTTTAACAAGGTTCCCCCTTTAATTATACTGTCATCATACCTTATCTAAATGAATCACATTTTGTAGACAATTTTTTTCACATATTCATATAACCAAATGTTCGAAATTTAAAACTTGCTTTCAGTTTTATTATTTTAACTCTTTGCAATTACAAATTATCGATTCTTACCAAACAACTCACAAGTCAGTTGAATATTTGGAATGTACAACAACTATCAACCAAATGTGCAAGTCAAAGATGGAAAAAAACAAAGATATTCGTCACAGAAAAATGATATCTTCTACCATACCTATTTTATGAATTGGTGTACGGGTATATCATTCGTGGGAAATTGGGAATATGGTTAGTATGTACAATTTATGGTATAATAAGTTATATCACAATTCCGTTATGTTTTATCTGAATTGTTTATTTGGTTTTTATTGCAGATTTCCCCCATTCATCTTTTTTGCCTTCTATATACGTTTGCCAGTGTACCGCGACTGGTTTGTATGTGGAATGATTGGGTCATTCTTTTATTAACTAGCGAACATATCATTTCTCACATGACGGTTGATCTGAACATAGCATGGGACATTTACCTTGTAGACACGCCTAGTATCAACCCTTATTGAGTTGATGTAGGCATAAAGAATCTAAAAAGAGAGGAACTGGGAAACATGGAAATCTCAGACATTTCTTTTCTCACAAGAAGCAAATAACAAAAGCTTTTCAAATTTTATCTTTCTACTGTATTGTGGTTATGGAAATTACATGTACTATTGCTTTTAATTGGTTTGTCTCAGGGTTAGAAAATGACCAATTAGCTACAAAACATGTCTATGAATTGATCTACACTGAAAAGACATAAGTTGTCGAAAAGGCCAAACGCAGAAACCAAATTCACAGTAACTTGGGTATTTTGTTATTTTTACCACTAAGTCAATGCCTCTGTTGGTGGACTACTCTGTTGGTAAGTCCCCGATGGTATACACCAACCCATTAGCGAGTACTTCGATGATGGCCCGAAAACCGATGTTAAATAAAGAACTAGGCATTGGCATCTCCCAGGGCAGTCCAACCTACACAGCTTCTGTTCTGTCTAAGGAGGAGATATTACAGAACCATAATCTGTTTTGCTTTCCTTTTGGATTTCAACCAAAGATGAAGACACCGATCTCCCTTCCTTGCACTGGATATCAATATTACACAAATGCCCATACAAACAACGGTACATCGCTGGATCTGCAAAAAGTTCTACATGACCTCTTTCTAAGCTTTTAACCTCCATCTTGACAGCCGTAAAAGAGGGCCTTCAAAAATTCTGTGATACTAGCTTTTCAAGAAATGGTGTAAATGAAATGTGGATATTGAAAAACTCTCAAGATGTGCTTGACATCCTAAAATCAAGATCATCATCGCATTGTAACAGCATTAAAACTTTGGACTTATCCACGCTTTATACTACCATTCCTCATGAACAACTGAAATCTCGGCTAGAAGATATAATTCATAGATGATTCTCCCGTAAGAACGGCGAACGAAGATATAATGATGAAGATATAAGATATAAGATATAAGATGAAGAACAACAATAACAGCGTTGTTCCTTTGCTTGTTTTTTACCATGTATTTGTAGAGACTTTGTCTCATGTGCATTTACTCCATATCCTTTTATTCACCATAAGTACATTGTCCTTGTTTCTTAGTGTTACCAATGTTGCCATTGTCCTTGGATTGTTAGTTCTTTGGCCTGACGGTTCGATTCTCACTTACTTTATTTATTACAATATCTTAATTAAAGAAAATTTTGTTGAAACTAAGGAGTATCTCCCTCTTGTATAGCTCAGTCCTTGGCTGACTTTGCTTTTTCTAGTTAGTTAGTTAGTTGTTCTCTGTTTTGTTTTGTGTTTTCCCAAAAATGGAAATTAAAAAAAAAGTTTTATGTTTGATGAAAAAGGGGGGGGGGTCTGAAAAAGTTTTGTCTTGAGAGACAATCTGAAAAGATATGTAATTGATGATGGAGAAATAGGTCCAGGAACTATATTATAATTTTATAGGAAAATGTACTCTGCAATCTTCAGCAGAATGTATTTATCTGGATTATAAGGAAAACCGGTGTCCAGTTTTGTTTTGAAATAGGTCTCATAATTTCAAAAAGTCCAGAGAGTTCGGTAGGAAGACCTTTGCGCTTTGCTGTGCGAACTAATTGTTCCCTTGTTTTGTGAGAAAATTAGAAGTAGAGTAATTTTGTTTCGGATTAAAGATATTTTCAAATTGCATAAATAATAATTTTTATTAAAATTTAAAAGTATATTTAAATCTGAATCTGAATTTTTATAACCATAACACTTCGCACAGTGAAAATACAATCCTGCTTCAAGTTACCGGATAACCTCGTGTATCTGGTCATCTTCGCTAGCCAAGGGTTACGATCCGATCGGATCGTAACCCTTGGCTAGCGAAGATGGTATCTGGTGAAAAGTTTACTATATTACTTGTCCTAAATTCATCTTTTGATTTTTTAGTACATGACAAATGCATCTTTTGTTCAAATTTCAAGTGGCTCTTCACCACTCTGTTCGGTAATTTTGTTATTACCCCAATTTATCAGACAAAAAACGCCAGTATAAATATTACAAATTGGTAAAGTTACAACAACAGTACTCCTTCCATGGACTAAAACATTTATATTTTAATTCGAAAAAGAAACCTTTTTTGGGGTAAATGAATAATTTCTATAATTTACACCATAAATTTGAAAATAAAAGTTCCTTCCCATGAACTAGATTAAAAAATTAAACTTATTATTTTGATCTCCTTTTGATTTTTACATACAATAGTACCATGTTTGCGCTTAACTCGGTGCTCAAATTAATTCATATTTTATGTTTGCCACATAAAAATGTATAAAACTTGGAAGGTATGGAGTTTCTTCATATCTCGTAGCTCCATGTGTCCTTGATTCTTCAGTATTATATTTCTGCAAATGCCTTTTGCCATTTATTGACCATATGCATTCTTCTGTTAGGATGTGCATGGTTTTGATTCCCTATAATTGTTTAAGCATCGAGAACATAATGGTGAAACTGGATATATTTTGAAAAACATTTTATATCAAATAACTAAATTACCGAAGTTACTGTAAATTAATCTTCTGCATATGCGCATTTCGACAACTTATGTCTCTTCGGTGCAGATAAAAGATTTTTAAGAATTTTGAAGCTTTGTTCGCATTTTATTTTGACACTTTAGGTTGTATCATCATTATTGTTTAATGTGTGCTTTGCCAAATTAGGGTAATAATAAAATTACCGAACAGAATTGTCAAGAGTTAAAATCAAAAGGGCAAAAAGACAAGACAGGCGCAAAACCACCAGAGAAATTGTCAAATACATTTGGTGTTGACTTGGTGCAGGTATTTCAAAGAAAATGATGGGTTAAAACCGGTTTTATGGAACGCCAAACCTCAAATTCAACTATTGTAGTGGAAATATGTATTACAATTTTAAGATGTAGTTATGTGAACACAAAAACATAATTAATTTCTTTTCTTGTTTATTGAGGCAACATGGAAGTAGTGAATGACACCTTTGGCAATCGTAATAAAGGTAAAAACCTAAATCAATCGATATGGTAAACAAGAAAAACAAAAGAAAGAATCTCCGAAAATGAAAATGGTATAGAAAGTAAGTAAATATCCCAATTTCTATGTTTGTAATTAATGTGGTAAAGTAATATACAATATAAAGATATAAATATTAATGTGGAATTTTACATTTATTCTCTCTTTATTTTCATTTGCGGACCTTTTAATATGTGATAAAGCCAAGCCAAAATAAAACCATTAGTGTATCCTATGGATCAATGTTTAAATGATATTGTTTTTATGAACAAGGTATATCTATTTAAATTTCAGAAAATCAAATATTTCCTTAATATTAATGTTAATTAGCATTCTACGAAAGTTTGTAACAAACTTTGTCAAAATTTTGAAAAAAAGTTATAAAAAAGTAATTAAGAACCGAACCGTCAGTCAATCGAAGCACAATGATAACAACAACAAAACAACAACAACAACAAAAATAATGATAATAATAATAATAATAAAAATTAAAAAAAACAATAATAAAAAAAAATAATAATAATAATAATGATAATAATTATAATACAATACTGATGATATTAATATTAATAATTATAATAGTAATGATTAAAATGTGTATTAATTAAAACAAAAACTAAAACTAAAAATAAGCGATAATAGTAAAAAACATTCTTGTAAAAATTCGAAAATTCGAAAAAATTTCGAAAACCCATATATAAACTGTCATATTAATACTGTATCAAATAAAAGCAAACTAAGCAAGATATGAAATCAACTCTAGAATCAGAGGTTGACCATCTTAATGAAGGTTCCTAGATAGTGCAAGACCTCAGCACTATTATTTCAAAATATACAGTATTCCACTTACAATTGAAAAAGCTGTTTCCTTATAAAATTGACAACAACTATTATACAAACATAAAAATAACAAATAAGAGGCAGTTCCAATATTTAGTACATATAGCCTACGGTTTGCATTAGGGCTCTGTGAACAGGCGTTCCTGTGTTAGATATATATAGTCAAGGGTTTACTTTGCCACACTAATTAAATAGAAATTACAAGTATTGAAAGAATGAGCCATCGACTCGGATTGCCGTGTCAGTCACAAAAGATGATTTTGACTTTCACCTACAAATATTTTGGGATTTGACATTCTGTATGAAGGTTAATTATGTTGCTTTGTTACAGTACAGGGTTGACAAACGGTACAATGAAAAAACCACGGAGCTATTCTATCTAGATAATTAGTTTTTAAATCCAATATTTGGTTTTTAATGACTACTTTATTTTCTAAAATGGTCTTTTGGGGAAACTTTAATCCCAATATGAGTCAAACAGCTGAGGAATTTAGACTTATACAAAGTCTAACATCTGTGAACAATAACTGTTGAGGACTAGATTGCTTAAGTACGAATTCCAACAAATTAATTACAAAACTAAGCAATAGGTGCCAGATAAATGGGGAACATTTCAAGATACACTTAAAACAAATTGCTCCTTTAATATCTTATGTTATTGCCACAGTGCTTCAAAGTTAATAAAAAGTATGGGGACACTTCCTTTCTATCTAATTTACGAGAACATTAGAATAGACAAATTAAGCTGATAATTCTGCTTACTCATAAGTAAACTGGAAGATTGTACATCATTCCGGATTAAAATTATGCAAAAAAGAAATGGACTAATCACCGACCCAGTTGATAAAATGTTTGTTAAATACCCTGAGTGAAAGATGGACGTAGCGTTGTTCGACATTTAGGAATGAAATCCGCTCAAACAGGTGAAAGGGTCATCTTGAACTGCAGTATGAGGTATGAGCAAAGCTTATTGTTGAAGGCCTGATAGTACCTACAATGGCTTGGTTCTACCATGTAGAGACTTTGTCTTTTGTGAATTTACCCCTCATACTTTTATTGTTTATTGTATCACAAACTGATAGATCCGGAAAAAAAAGGTATTTAGTCACCAATGAAAGGCATAGGACACAAAGTCTGAACAAATACATGGTAATACCAAGCAAGGGAACAATGTTTTTTTGTTGTTGTTGTTGTCTCATCTAGAAGTCATCATGAAGCCTTTAACAATGAGATTTGCTCTTGCTACATTGTGAGTTCAAGACGGCCCCTAATATCGGTTTGAGCGTGATTCATTGCTAAATATCGAATAATGCTACTTTCATTATGGTTTTTAATCATAGATGCGGGATCAAAAGGCATAAAATTAACCGGCAAAATGTTCTTACTGTTTTATCCGTTGCTCGACAAAAACACTAGTAGAGGACAATCGAAACATATAAACAACACACGAGGCCCACCGAGCCAACTGCTAGAAAAAATGGCATAACAAATCAGTGAGATGTTGGTACTCTTAAGGTTAGTGAGGACACCTGACCCCAAAAATAATTCCGAATTCAAAATGGCTATTTTTTAAATATATTACTGTTGAATATATACCCTTTCTTTGGTATGAATATTGGACCAGGCGTTTTTCTGAGATAAATGGGGTCAAAGTTACTTCCCCTTGAGTAATGGTCCGAATTCCCATTTACCCCTCTTTTGACCATATAAAAGACCAATTGTACATTGTTTTTGTAAAAAGAGTATTTGGATTATAAGTCTTTGTTGTTTTAAAGGTATTTCTAAAAATACATCCACTTCTGTCAATTATTTTTGCTAAAATTCCCAATTATGTGCACATTGAGGTTGGATTTTTATCACTTTTTGCCCCCTGGAGGGACATAAAAAGTGAAATTCAGAAAAACTTCCGAATTCAAAATTTTATTTTTTTACTTAAATATATACCTTTATACGATATCTTCAAAATATGATCAAATCAGCATAGCAAACCAGGCTCTAAAGAGAACTACAAGCATTCAAAGTTGACAACATTGCCCTCCTCCCCTGAAAAAATTTTGCCGTCACTAGAACAAAAACCGGAAGTGATGTCACTGGCTGTGCTTGTAGCACAAATACCAAACTAAAATAGTCATATGACTGTATACAGTCTTCAGTTGACTAGAACAGGAAGTTGTATGTTACACATGTCAAACCGGAAGTGGATACTTTCTTACCTACTGTTAATCATAAATACAAAAATTTCATCTACAAATTAAAATTTTGTGAAATATTGTATGATAGTTCGACACATGACCCCACAGTAGTCCTATATAGAGATAAAGGAGCCCGCATGCGGGACCGGAAGTAGTTTGTATTTCCAATTGGCCACCATTTTGACCGGAATGACCTATTATGCTGCATAAAGATATATCTTGGATAGCGTTGACTAAATGAACGAGTTGATATTTCTCATATTTTCTTGTTCCAAACTTCAAGGGAGTGGTCTTTATAAAACTGAAATCAGCAGTGGCTTGTTCTGGCAGTATTTTTATCACGTCTGCGTTAATTGTTGAGAAGGGGGAGACTGCTATTGTTGTTCTAGGGTGAATTCTCTCTTCCCACAATTTTCGAGTTTTATTCTATCATTTTTCCCACTTTTCTTAATGCTTTGTGTAAATATTTACTTTTTTCACTATTATATCTCTATCTTATTTAATTTTTATCAAAGTTATTTTTCTTTTTGAGCACTTTTACTGTGTTAATTTATTATTAGTTTCCTTTTTCTCACCTTATTTCAAGTTTATTTCCATTTTTCATCATATACGAAGGAATTTGAATTTTTCCCGCCATTTTGCTGTTTCCATGGCAACGGTCGCCATTTTGACATTTTAAAGACCAAAACTCGTATCTACACATGCTAAGTAACCTTCCTGTCAAATTTCAGTCATTTTGGAGCAATTTGAAAATTTCCCGCCATTTTCTGTTCCCATAGCAACGGTCGCCATTTTGATGCTTTTAAAACCAAAGTTCGTTTCTGCACATGCTCAGTAACATTCCTGTCAAATTTCATTCCATTCTGAACATTTTTATTTTTTCCCGCCATTTTTATGGTTTAATCACGTGACAGCTGTCCTCACTAACCTTAATATGATTGTCAAAATAGACGAGTTTCCAATTGGTGAATTTTCCCGAAAATTTTGACGTCACAATATGAGTTTTCGGACGTCACAATGTTACGTGACGCAATTTACTCCAATCGGGGCATTTCATTCAAAAATGGAAATGTCGTCTTTAACAGTTGGAAATTACAAAAAATAAAAAAAATGTCAAAATTTTAAAGTATGACAGTACATCCATTTGAAAAATTCTCTCAATAATGAGTACATTATAACTGAATACATCTAATCTTTTTTCGGGACTCCACTGTAAATGAAACAAACTCATACACTCTTAAACTAATAATGAAACGATGTAGAAGTAAGTGAGAACCGTCAGTCAGAAAATAGACACAAGACAAAGCCTCTAAAATACATGGTAAACAACGCTTTTATTGTTATTTTTCATCTTGAGGTCATCAACAGGGCTTCAAAAATGATATTTTATGGTAATACGTCGTTTTCGAGATAAAGATCTACTACGGGACAACATACTTATTTTAGCACTTTGTCACGTGATAATATTGACGTTGCGGTGCTTGACGTCTTCCGCTTCGTACTTGTTGTAAATAACAATATCTTATTGGACAAGTTCCACTTATATAATGTTGTAAAAAGTCGTATTTTTGAGTCCTTTTTTATTATGAAGCTTGAATTTAAGAACCGTAGTAACATGGCTGCACTGTCTACAGGATAACACAAGATTTTTATGTTTGGAAGTGAACTTCAATTTCGTGGCATTTGCATCGATTGAACTGGGAAAAAAAATCCTTTAAAAAGTGCAAATAAAAATCACGTCATTCAGAACAAATACTCATATTCACGGGGAAAGTAAAATTCCCTTATGTAACAAATTAGGTAGGCTTTCTCAGACGCATTGACGTTGTGTGTGTTGGATATACAATAAACCGGAAATGTGAGTGAACCTGAAAACGCCGGGAACGTCATAAAAGATGTTACGTCATTCCGGGTATGAAGGGATCTCGAAAACGACGTATTTGTCTCATTAGTTAATTAGAAAAGAGACAGAAGTTGTAAAGTAAAATATTTGTAGGTAAGCGTTTCTTGAAAGAATTTTGTCAATTCCTGAGCCTCTGGTTTTTTATTAGTTTTAAATTTGTCTTTTATTTTTTTAAGTTTGTCTTTGTTGGTATAAGAGTATTACAATAATAACAACCCCACCATGGGTAAAAAATGAACAACAAAGAAGACATAGTCAAAGTTGAGGTTGTATCTACTAGTACGTGAAACCTAAGCGTGCTTGAAAGAGGCGTAGTTTAGGTAACGAATGGAATAACAGATATTTAAAAAAATATCTCAAATTGGGATAATGTATATCATTTTGAAAAGTGGGAGAAAAAAACAGAAAGTATATTCAGAAATTTTAAAATGCTCGGAAGTAAATAAACTTTGCAGGCAGTAAATAAACTTTACAAAGGTCTATGATTTCGAAATAATAAATGTCCTTTTGATAGTTTGCTGGAAATGGAAAATGAATTGAAAAATTATAATTGCTAGATATATAACTCCAAAAACACTATTCTTTGTTCGTTTTCCACAATTTCTTATTGTTGATACCATTGACTTGTATTGTTTCTTGTGATTGTTTTTCCCTCTGTGAAACAGAATTTAAAACTTCAGCTCAACGAATGTATAGACGTTTGCACACCACAAAAAAACGGTAGCAGCAAAATATACACACGGAATGTTTATCAAACTTTTTTGTTGACAATATATATGTTTGTACGTGATGGTATCATTCAGTCTGTACACAGAATAACGCTATTTTACGATCTTTTAATGTTTCAAATAAATCCATAATAATTTTTCGGTTTTATCTGATGGCGTCCGTCAATGCAATAAGTCCGCAATGAAACAACGCCTTATCATGGTAAACTGTCATAACGTCGTTTACATAATGCTGTATCTACAACATTTCATGTAATTCTAACCCCATTATCGAGAACGATACAGACCCACTACGAAGCTAAACTCTCAAAACTAGAGTTTTAAAGTTTTTTGTTGATGTAATCTTCATGTTGCTCAGTTTGAAAACAAGTATTTGTAGCAAAAAACGATGTAACGGCGTTTGATGTTGATCATGTACCAACTGACGAATTGGCATGTGGGAATTGTTAAGGGTCTGGTAGGAGACGCCGATAGACAAGTACCCTTCAAAACATCGTCTTCTTCTAAAGTTGTAAAAACATATTATAGATGACTGTAAATGTTACATTTATAACAAATATACAAAAGTCAGAAGTCAAATATAATTGTAATTTCCTGTTTTGTTGTAGTATGTGATCGTGGTGATTTTTTATTTCTACATGTTGTTGTATCAGTTGCTGTGTTGGTGTATTTTTTTCATGTACTTTTAACAGAATTCGTATTTTTTGTTTTTGTTTTTCTTCTGATAATGAAGAAAGTGGGTCAATCTAATTTATAGAAAACGGCAGTATAATACCGAAGGAAAAAAAGATTACATAAATCAAAGTCCAGCGACTTTGTGCAGTGTTTTTTACCCAAACAGAAGTCTTGATTATAAAAAGCAATTTTAATAGGTGTAAACATGAAAAAAAAAATAACTGAACAAGTGAACTACTCATGCGGAAGTGCGAGTAAAAAAAAACAAGAAACCGACCTTCATAACCTACAGACAATGCAAACATCCCAGAAAAATAAGGGCACATATACAATATAGCGACATAGAGCAGGAGCTGTAGAAGAATGGCGACCATCTAATGCCACACGTACTAGTATGTCACTTGTAGTGAATAAAAATTGGATTTCAAAGATATATAACATACGTTTTTACATCCTAACATTTTTATCTTCACCCAAGCCAATACATTACGATAAATGATTGTTGAAACTTGAACATTTTGCATTTAATCATTATTATAAATTCTTATGCAACATTTATATAACGGAGGTTTTGATTGGTCAAAACTGATCGGCAATCCCACCGTCTACACACCTGGGTCAAGGTAAGTTCCTTGTTTAGACTGGTTCCTAATATAATTACAAACACACAAGTCAAAAATAGAATATGAAACCGTTAAATTGTATTAGAATCGCAGTAATAGTAAATTATTTGAATACCCGAGGGTGTCAATCTTGATTCTACGCGTTGCCTGTAAACTGCATCTTGACCGTCAAATCTACGACTGACGCCCTCGGGTATTCAAATAATGTACTGTAGTTGCTTAAATTGGGGTTATAACTTTACTACCGAATATAATTGTCAGGAGCTGAAATGGAAGGGCAGAAAGACCAAGAGAGCAATTGCAAACCCACTAGAAAAATATAATATATAACCTTTTATTTACAGTTTTACTGTTGATATTTCGCATTTTAGCATTTCAGTATTCAGCAAATCAAGATTGACAAGTCGGCTAACGAATGCCGATGTAAAAATGAGGAAAGGGGAAATTCCAAAATAAAAAATCCAGACACACGGCAATTCATATCCAACACGAATTGAGGTAGCATCATAAAGGCAAAACAAATAAACAAAAACGAATAAGAACGCCCTAAAACTAAAGCACTAGCAGTGTGAACCCTACTAAAACTTGAGGTATCATTAGGTCCTCCGGAAGAGTAAGTATGATCTGCTCTACGCATGGCATCAGTCATATAGCCAAATCTATTGAACTTTATAAAGACTGTGGCGTATCTCATGCCGAGTCTAGCAAAAACGCTCATACAGTCCCAAAAGGGATAAAACAAACGATTTCCTCCAATCAAGGTTGCACGTTTACACCAAATCGGGTTTGAAATGGAAATTCCATATATCATGTGTACATATGCATTCATAAAATATCTACTTAGAAACGTTCACAGTCAATATTATGTCATGCGTTTCTGTTGAAGGACCGTTTTATTGAATGTCAAACTGGTCAACATATATATCAATTCAATACATTTTACTTCGTGTGAGAAGGGCTCTATTGCACCTTTATAACTATCAACAACTGTTTTCTATAAGATAAACATCTTGTAAGAGCTATTTTATATGTTTTAATACCACTCTCGCATGTTTAATGTAAATCCTGTCTTAAGTATTACATGTGCTCCAGTAGGGGAATGAATTATGTTAAGAATTTTCTCAATAGCTGACAAGTTTACTTGGTAAATATCTGTTTGAATCGAACAACTTGTGCAAATACCTATAAAATGATACTGTGAACACCTATTTGAAGGAAACAATACCGGACTATTGTTCCGGTATTGAATCACATGCTGTAATAAAGAGGTACAAGTAAATAAACCGACGCGCTACTCTACGTTTGCAAAATGCCAAATGAAAAAATGCCAATAAAAGATGTTGAATTTGACAAGTAAAATGCCTTTGATTGCAATTGTTCTCGTTCGGATATACAAGGATATTTAGAAGACCTTATGTCTATACTACACTTGAGTCTAAATTTAAAGACGACTTATTTAAAC
Organism: Modiolus philippinarum; assembly: GCA_002080025.1. NCBI lineage: Eukaryota > Metazoa > Mollusca > Bivalvia > Mytilida > Modiolidae > Modiolus > Modiolus philippinarum. Next base: position 135,292 of record MJUU01057936.1, on the reverse strand, counting down.
ACATATCAATAATAGTGACAGTTTATAAATTATACGTCCTTCTTACTTTATAATTCAACGACAGGTTTCTGGAGACACTTTCATAACAATTTTCATTTCATTGTGCATCCTTCTACTGTACACTTGTATTGTAGTTACATTTTGTTCCAATCAATTCATTAAGTTAAGTCTCCAAGACTAAGTTTGGAGACTTATTGTTTTTGTTGAATTTCTTATATGTATTGTGTCTAAATGTGAAATCATTCAAACAGTTTCTAAGATGGTGAATTAAGGGTACATTCAAATTTGAATTTTTGATGAAAAAAACGAGGGTTTTTTGCTACAAGATCGTTTTCAGTAATATGTATAAGCTAGGTTATATAGGGATTATTATTGAAATGAACAGAAAAAAATGATATGTGACTTTTTGTTCTTTGTGAAAACGGTATCTAGATATTTTTGCCTCCTAGAAAATTTTATTATTAAATAAGGTGGTACGGGGGTCTAAAATCTGTCAGATAGAATTTTCTGATATTTTCATGATTTGCATTTTGTTATGTATTAATTAAGAATG